>CM045770.1:43249326-43512829 GCA_025200525.1 Camellia lanceoleosa | reverse complement strand
CTAATTTTCTCGATATACTCATTGAAATTTTGGAAACACTTTCCTTAAAGAAGAAACTAATTAGTGGGTTTATAGATGTAGATATGCTTCTGTTTGTGAATGAGTAATGCCTTGGGTTCTTTATAGGCTTATAGGGACGAGCTATATAAGATTATGCTTAACTATTCTTCCATTACACCATCTAATTTTGATACGTATCTTCAATACTTAGCTTCTTTAGTCCTAAGTTCCCTGTTCTGTTGCTCAGGAATTATCCTCCCATCAGCCAAATCTTGTGGCCATGTTATATATATGAATCGCCTATTGTTCAACTGTTGTTGCACATTTTGTAGTAGTGATAGTTAAACTTATCAAATACACAATTGCACCTAAACCTTAGTTGAACTTTACAAATCCATTGTTCCAATTTCCAAACGACTAGGTCAACAGGATATATCATTCGTCACATTTAGTTCTTGTCCTACTTACGTATCATCTGTCCCTACATGTCACATTTATCAATGAAGTTTCGCTATTTAAAAACATAGCTCGGGCTGTTTTGCATTACCAACCCCTTTTTTCGACAAAGTTTATGACATTTTCAACTCTAATTCCCAATGTAGGTGTCCTATTTACGCATCGCTTGTCCGTACATGTCACATTTATCAACGGAAGCTTCGCTACTGTAGAAACAGGTTTCGGGGCTGCTTTGTATTTTTACCGAACCCCTTTTTTCGACAAAGTTTATGACATTTTCAACTCTAATTCCCAACGAGGTGTGCTATTTATATGTACCGCCTGCCCCTACATGTCACATTTATCACCGAAGCTTCTCAAGATGAGAAAAAAGGTTTCGAGGATGCTTACATTTTCGCCTCTAACCCCTTTTTTCGACTAAGTTATGACATTTTCAACTCTAATTCCCAACGTAGGTGTGCTATTCACGCATCTGTCCCTTACATGTCACATTTATCACCGAAGCTTCCCATTACTGAAAAATGTGTTTCGGGCTTGCATTTTCGCCCAACCCCTTTTTTCACTAAGTTTATGACATTTTCAACTCTAATTCCCAACGAGGTGTCCTATTTATGTACCGCCTGTTCGTGACATGTCACATTTATCACCGAAGCTTCCTGCTATGAGAAAACAATGTTTTAGGGGCTGCTTTGCATTTTCGCCTAACCCCCTTTTTTTCGCCTAAGTTTATGACTTTTCAACTCTAACTCCCAACGTAGGTGTGCTATTTACGTACCGTCTGTCCCTACATGTCACATTTATCACCGAGAAGCATTCCATTACGCGTAAACAGAGTTTCGGGGGCTGCTTTGCATTTTTGCCCCCTAGACCACATTTTTCGACGAAGTTTATGGGATTTTCAACTCTAATTCCCAACGAGGCGCATATTTACGCATCGTCTGTCCCTACATGTCACATTTATCACCGGGAAGCTTCTCGTTACGAGAAAACAGTGTTTCGGGGGCTGCTTTGCATTTTCACCCCCCGAACCCCTTTTTTCGACAAAGTTTATGACATTTTCAACTCTAATTCCCAACGTAGGTGTGCTTCTTATGTACCGTCTGTCCCTAAATGTCACATTTATCACCGGGAAGCTTCCCGTTACCAGAAAATAGTGTTTCGGGGGCTGCTTTGCATTTTTGCCCCCCGAATCCCTTTTTTCGACTAAGTTTATAACATTTTGAACTCTAATTCCCAACGTAGGTGTGCTATTTATGTACTGCCTGTCCCTACATGTCACATTTATCATCAGGCAGCTTCCCATTACGAGAAAACAGTGTTTCGGGGGCTATTTTGCATTTTCGCCCCCCGAACCCCTTTTTTCGTCTAAGTTTATGACTTTTTCAACTCTAACTCCCAACGTATGTGTCCTATTTACGCATCGCCCTGTCCCAACGTGTCACATTTGTCACCGAAGGTTACCATTACATTTAAACAAATATTCGAAAGTTACTATTCAAAATATCACTATTGAAGTTTACATGTTACTCTAAACGAAGATTGAAATTCGCTTATGTTTTTTAACATGTTTCTACTATAGTTAATCTTAATCAAGTACATATTTTAAATACAAGTTCATTGTTAAGAAAACTCAATACCAAACTCTAGTAACTACACAAGAAATCATAAACCCCAAATAACTCAAAATTGATGACATTTTCAACTCTTCAAGCTTAACATATTTAAACAAAATAAGTGTGACATTAATGAAATTGTTCTTACCAAAAACAAACGCCGGATGCCCAACTTAGATTCCCAAGAGTTGTGACAGATTGACGACTACGTTATTAAGATGCTCGACCTTTGTATTCGCCTCGCCCCTTGCCTTTTGTCCCTCCTCCCGCTCTTTCAACATCTCATTGGATAATTATGAAGAAGAAAAAAGGGGTATATATTAAGTGCCTCAACATTCTTACCAAGGCATCCAAAAGCAACGAGCAGCTAGTATATTTACTGAAAACCATAAAAATTCCTCTTTTATATGTACTACTAGTACAAGACTTTGCCCTAGTTTATGTAGCAAATGGCTTGATTCACCCCAAGCATTGCCCTAATTTTTAATTCGAATCACATTTCAATAACAATGCCTTAATTGAGGGCATTTCGTACTTCATATTCTGTGTGTTTTGACATATATATATATATATGTATGTATGTATGTGTGTGTGTGTGTAAACAGAGACAGAGGGAAATCAAGAGGGAGATACAGAGAGAGGAGGAGACAGATGCGAAATTCAAACATACCTGGAAGGGAGTTCGGGGGATGATCTAGTTCGGGGGAGTTCGGGCGATGGAGACTATTCCCACATGAAGAGGGTAGAGGCGTGAGTGTACATATGATTTGTGTATATAATCGAGTATATATGGAATCAAGGTTGTGAATAAATGATTCGTGTGTGTATGTGTACATATATATGCATGTATGTGTGTGTGTGTGTGTATGTGTAAATAGAGAGAGAGAGACAGAGAGAAAGAAGGAAACCGAGAGGCCTTGCGAGATGTTTAAGAAATGGAGAGGGAGATACAGAGAGAGAGAGAGGGAGATACCTGGGAGGGAGTTCGGGGGATGATACAGCAACTCTTGCGATGGGGACAGCAGTGATAGAGGCGGGAGTGCGAGAGGGAGGGAACTGGGATACTTTTGCAATGAAAATAGAAGAAAAAAATATTTATTACCAACCAAAAATTATTTTCATCGCTAATATATATTATGAAAAAGTAATATTCCCTCCACAATTTCGTGGCACGTTTGGCTACCAAAAACATAGTCGTCAGTGAAATCGCATTATTTACACTCAAACTCCAATTATTCGCAAAAACTAATTATTTCCAAAAACAAACTTTTGGCTACCAAAATTTTGGTCGCCAAAGGTAAAAACGTGACATTTTTTTAATTTTTCGTTTTCATTTGACAAAACGAATCGGAAAATTATAATTTTTTTTCTAAAATTTCAAAAAAAATTCAATAAAGATAAAAATTAACAAAAAAAATAGTAAATATTTGTTGCTTATTTTGAATTTTTAAAACATATATATTTCTTAGATTCGGCTCGAAAAAATGAATTATCTTAAAATAGGTGTTTTTTTAGATGTTGCCCAATGGTTCATGTGATACAAAAATAAAATTTAAAATATTAATTTATTATCTTAAAAGAAAATAGAAGTAAATGTTACAAAGTTTCTATACAGATTCAAACCAATGTTTTAAAAATCGGACCGGTGAGCAAATCGAACCGTGACATAACAAATATATTAAAATTATATTTAAATAAAAATATAAGTAATAAAATTATAAATTAAAAATATTAAATTATCTTAAATATTTGTCCTAATATTTTTTTTACTGAAAAATATAATAATATATTTTAAAATATTATATTCTTATATTTTAAAAATTTTCTTATATTCTTACATTTTAAAATTTTATGATGTATATATTTTAAAATATTATATTCTTATTTTTGCTTATATTCTTATATTTTAAAATTTTTCTTATATTCTCTTATATTCTTACTAGTGTATGCATGTGCCCTAAGGCACTGTAAATTAAAATAAGTGAATAAATAAATAAACAGGAGGAAAAAATGAAAGGGAAAATAAAATTAAAAAAGAAAAGAAAATGAAGAATGTGGAATCATGGGATCATTCGTGATTATTTATGAGATAATGGGAAAGGTGGGTGAGAAAGAGAAAAAGAAAAGTAAGAGAAAAAATGGGAAAGTGAAAATGTACACATAGCATACATCACATTGCTTTTGTAATTTGAACAGATCTCGAAATGCTCAAATGTCTTAGTAGGACAAAAATATATTGAAGATTCAAAACCCCCTGCTCAGGAATAATCAAAATAATTCAACATATTTGATGAATATACTTATTTATGTCTCATCACTTTTCTATTTTTCTACACATTTTTTATAAAAAATTAAAAAATACACTAAATAAGCAAATCTCAAACAAATTTCTTTCATATTTATTTTTCTCATATGAGTTGTTATTCCAAAAATGTTTTCATTCATTTGTTAGTAATTTTTTATCTCATTTCCGCCATAAGTTATTTCTCAAAAATAAATGGCAAATACATAATTTCAAAATTTTCCTATAATTCAATATTGTAAATATTTTTTAAAAGACTAATACTATACAAATAGAAAAATTTATTGTGAATTTCTTATTTTAAAATAAAATAATATAAAAACAAATTTATTTATAATAATCATATTACCGCATTATTGTCAAAATTTATATATTTATTTTAAATTTTATTTTTTGGGGTATGAATTAGAATAGAGATGAGATTGAGAAGTTTTTTCTTCCACAGACTAATAAAAAATAAAAGAAATCAAACACAAACTCAAACACAGGAAGCCTTCAAATTGGTCCCGATTTGAAACGGTCAACTGTGATCAAGATCTTGTCTGCTTTTCTTCCTAACTCAGAATTCACTTCTCTCCAATACATAGATCGACCGATATATACATATATATATATATATACACATTTCTCGAGACATGATTTTCATTTTTCTTCTTCTTTCTTCTCTAGGATCCCCAAATTCCTCATACATATACACACACATTTGCAGAGATATATTAATAGCTAAACTCACACCGTTATGTTGCTGATAAAATCCACCCTTGTTCTGAGAGGATTTATGAAATGCTGCATGAACTCTTTCTAGCGATGAAAGGAGACACTAATTTTACAAATTTTGAATATTTTATGTAATCAGGACACTGCATTGTGCCTAAGTTATGTGGTGGTGCAACGGACGGAGTGACTTGAAATATAAGAATATTTGAGATTAAAGAAAATTGACTTATTATCTTCTTTAATTCAAACTGTCATCATCAAAATTAAGGTCAATTATCATCGATTGCCTCTAGTCTATAAAAGTGGATCGTGCATGCGCCTTGCTATAAGCCTCACCTCAAGTCTCACTCAAGTGATCTAAATTGTTCATTTTGTAAATCCTCACGATAAATCATAAATCAAACATAAAAAGAATCAAAATAATCGTAGCTACATTATTTCATCATTTAGTAAAAATAAACATATAAACTTCATTGTAATTTTAAAATATGCATTGCATTGCACCAAAGGGAGAAAGAAATAGCATCAAACGACATATATAGATATACAACAACAATCTTACATCCCACAAACAAAGCATTAACAACTAGCCTCATAATACAATGATAACAACAAACAAAGATGTGAAGGAAATCTATCCAAGAGTACTTTGGCAAGGAAACCTATATATTCGGTGACTCTCAAAGATATCAACACTACCATAAGATGCTAAACTAAAAAAGATCTTTGTCTTTCACATAATAAAATATTTCCTTGGTATTTTCCTCTCAGATTACAAAGCTTCTCCTATGAATTCTTCACAGATCAAAATAGGTGTATCCACCAACTAATAAATGGTTTGAGAATCTCAATGCTACTCAATTTAACAATGCAAATTTTATTGTCAAGGAAATTGTGGATCATGGTGTCAGTCAAAATTTGCTTCCAGAGTGAATGAACATGGGCAAGATAAGACACCTTGTAATCTGCTTAAATTCCACATCTGTATTCGGAGAATCATACCTCCTCGCTTTCAAGCAAGCATGTAAATGCTCCCGCCGCTTCCCACAAGCAACCCGCTCGCAAAAGACCAAGTAAAGGAGCTTTAATTTACACAAAAGCATGTTTTGATTCAAACAAATTTGATAAAAGAATGTGAAATTAAAAATATATATATATACAAAAACAAAGACCTCAAAATGAATCGTAAATGTTCTTAACAAATATGGTGCAAATGATGGAGAGAGAAATAGAGCGTAACTCACATCATCTTTAAGGTTATCCCCAACCATCATTACTTCATTAGGTTGAACTTCCCAAACTAATGTATATGTAACAAAGCAGTCGAAGGGATTGATAGATATTTAAGGGGGTCATCTCAGCCATCTATTTAAATAGACAAATGAATCCTAGTCATTGAAATGTCTTAGTAGGATAATTATCTCTAACATATTTTCAAAAACCATTCTGTCTTATTATATAGATATTGTAAAATATACTTAATTTTTTTTGGGACTCTGCATGACTAACTAGGCACTAATCAATTTGATTTAGAATTTTAGAACATGCAATATGTATATTTTGTCATAGATCAAGACAGATGAAGAAATCATGTATCAAGTGGATTTAATTAATTTATTATGCGCTTGTAACTAGTTTATTATATTAAAGTAAACCTTAAATTAATTTTAGAAGATGATAAACCATTTGGATTCTAGTATAGCCTAATAAAGCCAACTGCTTTTACCACTTAATTCAATAAATCTGATTGTTTTATTCATATACCTACTACTAATGGGAATTCATTTTATTTAATTAATAAGCATGTTTCATTTTCATTTTTATTTTTATTTTTAAAAAAGAAGTTTCTTTCAATTTTATTCTCATTTAAAAAAAAAAAAAAAAGTCAAATTTCAAGTGGATAAAATGTCATTGTTGTTAAGATTTGACAACCTTTTCATAAAAATAAAAATAAAATAACTATTTTGTTTAATCATTTTTACACCAAAAATTTGGTCGCCAAAGGTCAAAAAACAAAAATTTATTTTCATTCAGCTACCAAACTATTTTGTAGGCAAAAGTAGGTCTACAAATGACTAAAATGAATTTTGTTGTAAAAGATATTTTTGGCTTAAAATTTTGGTCGCCAAAGATGAAAAATAAATTTTTTTATTTTCATTCGGCTTCCAAATAATTTAGTAGGCAAGAGTAGGTCTACAGCGACTAAACTGAATTTTGTCACTGAAAAGATATTTTTGGCAACCAAAATTTTAGTCGCCAAAGATCAAAAATAATTTTTTTTATTTTCCTTCGGCTACCAAACAATTTAGTAGCTAAAGGTGCCTCTACAGCTACTAAAAGTAAAATTAGTGGCTAATGGAGATAAGTTTAACTACTAAAAATTTTTTTAGTGGCCAATTGTAATATTTTTAGCGACTAAATTTATTTTAGTCGCCAATAATAAACATTCCCCTACTAAGAAAAAATTAGTAGCTAAAATTTGACTTTTGCCGACTAAAATTAATTTTGGTAGTTAATTCCACACTTTGGCTTACTAAATTTGTTTTGGTAGCCAAAACTGGTCGCCAAAAATGTGTTTTGTTGTAGTGTGTGGCAAGCTCCAGCAATTGTCTCAAGCTCATCCTTGGTGAATACTTTTCTAGTTGGATTATGAGGGCTATGCCATTATATATCAATACATTTTTAACTCATAAAGATATCATAAAAAAACAAAAAACAAAAAACGCCTTAATATGTGTTTGAGAGGGGAAAGATATCATAATTACAAAAAATTGAACAATTCTTAACATTATTCAGAAAAACATCACGTAATGGTTCAAGCATCGTTGCAGCTGTCTGCAGTGTGCACAATAATTTTGATAATGCAAACTTCCATTGATTCCAAACAAATTTTAGCCACTTAACCTGAAAGCTTAATGCCCTCTGAACTGAATATACAATTACACAAAGAAAAGAGATAATAAATTTATCATCACAAATCACAACATAAACCAACCAATGACCAAACTAAATGTTGTGCTACACTTTATGAGATAATGGCATCAATAGCAGAAAATTACTAATGGTGGACAAAAGATGGCTACTTTTTTTTTTTTTTTTTTTTTTGAAACAGCCAAAGAAGAATTTATTGATAATGTGCAAGCAAAAACATTGACAAAATCAATAAACCAATAGATAGTAGTTGGTAAGACACCAACAAAGAAGAAAGCAAAGAACAGGATACGAAACAACCCATGACAGCAAAGAACAGGACAGAACAGAACCATCCCATGAATTAGGTTCCATCCCAGCTGAGCCAAACACAGAAGAAAGCATGGAACACCTAAATTTACAACTCCAACTGCATCCTTTCTGTTTGCAAGCAGCCCAGAGAACAGCTCCAAACAGATGAGTTCCACCAGCACAGAGACACAGAGGCAGCAACGGATGAAACTCCAAGCAGAAATGCAAGTCTGTTTAAATGGTCCTCCAACACTAGTTTTAATCAGCACAAAGCAGAATTGTCAGCCAGAAAAATGCAAGCAGCCCCAAGATTTAATCAGCACAGAACAGCAGAAGGCAGGTTTATCACCATCACATAACAGCAGCCTCCAAGCCTTCCGTATATTGCTGTTCAATATCAATTTCATTGAGTTTGGAATGGATGCATAGAGAAAATTAAGTTTGTAGACAATACTTGGCATTGATCTGAAACTTTATGCACTACGGTGCTAAATTGTCATTTTTCTATTGAAACCCTCCCCCTTTATGTGTTAAATATATAGACAGCCCAGTTGTTTCAGTAGCTCTTGTCATCTATTCTAATCAGGTTAGGTTATGCTTCTCAAACCACTTCAACTTGCCATTTCAATCTTCAACAGTGTATGCAATTGTGACTAGATGGTAACCACTGTCATACAAGAAGGACTGTTGGGGCATTTGATCTGCTAAACAAAACCTTCATACGGTCATCTTGATCATGTTTTTGCTGTTTCCTAAACCCTTATTGTTCAGTCAACCACATGGGGTCAAACAAACCATGCATGTTTCTACTTCTTGTACTTGAAAGTTGAAACTATGCAACTGAGAATACCTTATGGTATTCAACTAGGTCTCATTCTCATTAATTTACTAATAAGTATCATCCACCATCTCTGTGTCCATCTCTCTCCCTTAACACAAACTATGTACTAACGTAGTGTGTATGCACTGCCTAGTCATAAAACAATAAATGTCTCCAACTTTAGCAGCATAAATCATAATCTAACCACCAAGTAGGTATTCAAGGATCCAACCATGTTCAACAACAATTCTTTTTCATTCTTCAGCCAAATTCACACTCATTCAATACGATTGAACTCACTAATACAGATGACCCAATATAGGACTTATGTTACACAATTCAAAACAGAGAATATAAACTCGAAGCACGTTTGTGTCCTCATTTCGTAGTTATGGTGTGTGCATATCTAAGAAACCCAATGAATTTGACATATTTTTTCCATTTACAAGTTATGAGACAACTAAATTATCTAAGTCTGTTATACAACAAAGCCGCCGTAAGGAGCATGAAAATAACTATCACGCCATGTGGAATAACTATAATACTCGACAAGTATAATAGAGATGATGTTGATATTCATACTTCGCCATTATAGCTAGGCAATCTCCGTGTGGCAAGCTCCAAAGAATTGTCTCAAGCTCATCCTTGGTGAATACTTTTCTAGTTGGATTATGAGGGCTGTGCCATTATATATCAATACATTTTTAACTCATAAAGATATCATAAAAAACAAAAACAAAAACGCCCAATTAGTGCACATTAATATGTGTTTGGGAGGAGAAAGATATCATAATTACAAAAAATTAAACAATTCTTAACATTATTCAGAAAACATCACGAATGGTTCAAGCATCATTGAGTTGGCTGTGCAGTGTGCACAATAATTTTGATAATGCAAACTTCCATTGAATTCCAAACAAATTTTCAGCCACTTAACTTGAAAGCTTAATGCCCTTTGAACTGAATATACAATTACACAAAGAAAAGAGATAATAAATTTATCATCACAAATCACAACGTAAACCAACCATCACTACAAGAAAATACATTTTTGGCACCATTTTTGGCTATCAAAAACAATTTAGTCACAAAGTTACGGAATTGGCTACTAAAAATAACATTAGTCGGCAAAAGTCAACTTTTTAGCTACTAATTTTTTTAGTAGGGAATGTTGATTATTGGCGACTAAAAAAATTTAGTAGCTAAAAATATTACAATTGGCTTACTAAAAAATTTTTAGTAGCTAAACATATAACAATTGGCTTACTAAAAGAAATTTTAGTAGTCAGAGAGGTACCTTTTAGCTACTAAATTGTTTAGTAGCCTAATGAAAATAAAAAATTATTTTTGATCTTTACACCAAAATTTTGGTCGCCAAAATATATTTTCACCGACAAAATTCATTTTTAGTCGCTGTAGACCTACCTTTAGCTACTAAATTGTTTGGTAGCCGAATGAAAATAAAAAAATTATTTTTGATCTTTGGCTAATTAAATTTCGTCGCCAAAAATATATTTTCACCCACAAAATTCATTTTTAATCGTCAGAACCTACTTTTGGCTACTAAATTGTTTGGTAGCCTAATGAAAATAAAAAATTATTTTTGATCTTTGGCTACCAAAATTTTGGTCGCCAAAATATATTTTCACGCATAAAATTCATTTTTAGTCGATGTACACCTACTTTTGGCTACTGAAGTTTTTGGTAGCCAAATGAAAATAATTTTTTTTTTATCTTTGGTGACCAAATCATATTTTAGTCGCCAAAGATGATTAAACAAAATTGTTATTTTATTTTATTAACAACAATACCATTAGTCTCCACTTGAAAATTTGACTAAACAAAATAGTTATTTTATTTTATTTAGTAATTTGTCCTTTAGTAATTTTATTTTAAATTTTTTTATTTTTTCAATTCATTTTATTGAGCCAAATCTAAGAAATATATATGTTTTAAAATTTTTAAAAAATTCAAAATTCAAAATAAGCAACAAATATTTACTATTTTTTTGTTAATTTTTATCTTTATTGAATTTTTTTTGAAATTTTAGAAAAAAATTATAATTTTTCGATTTGTTTTGTCGAATGAAAACGAAAAATAAAAAAATATGTTTTTACCTTTACACCAAATTTTTGGTAGCCACAAGTTTGTTTTCAGCGACAAAATTGAATTTTAGTCGCCAAATATGTAAAATGTTTTGGAGGGAGACATTTCAAATATTTAGAGGGATTCATAAAATATCTTTAGCAACAAAAAGGTTTAGTCGCCAATAACCATTTATATAAATTATCTCACGCCTCACCAAACCAAACCCAACCCCGAACTATTAATAGCGCCTCTCTCTTCTTCATTCTTCTCCTCTCCGCCTCTCCTCTCCTCTCACCGCTCCTCCCTCCACTCTCACCGCCATTTTCCTTTCTTGATCAAGGTGTTTAGAATTGCAGAGAAGCTTCAATTCGAGTAAAATGGCGATGGCGATGGCAAAGTGGGCACATCGACGTAGAGAGTAGCGTTGATAGCATCAACAGCATCTCGATGCCGAAAATATGTTCGCATAATCGGGCGAGCGTGGAAGCCCTCAAAGGGTTTATGCCGAGTGTCCGGCGAGCTCTTTGCGCTGCAAAGAATTGATCCGCGATCGTCTCCATTTTGTCTAACATCGAACCCAAGCAGATCAAAGTCCGGTTTCGTAATCGCAGTAAAGAAGAGGCCTTGATGCAAAACTTTGGTTATTTAACTCAATTTCTTGGAATTTTTGTTTAAATGTGTAGATTTTGATTGCAATTTCGCTTATTTGTAAATAAATTAATCTGTAATTGAATGTAAATTGGGTTCTTAGGTTGATTTTGAAACCATTTTTAAAGTTTTTTTGGCCTATGCAGTGTCGAGAGAAGCAACGAAAGAGGCTTCTACCGCAGATCGTGAACAGAAAATGACGGCGATGAACAAGTCGTTGATGGAGGAGAATGATCGGTTGCGTAAACAGTGTCTCAGCTTGGTATGCGAGAATGGTTTTATGGGGCAACAACCGCATTAATCGTATGTTAATTTATCTCTTACCCTATGGTTGCTATTGCTATATATTTATGGATCGATTTCTATTTCTTGTTATCTGCCTTTATCGATGCATTTACTTTCAAAAGAATCAAAGGGTTGATATTTGTTCAAAGGGTTGATATTTACGGATGCATTTACTTGTGATCTTTTTTTCTTCTTGCTTCTATGTGTTTCAGATGCCTATTATATCTATTTTATGTCTCAAATTGATGTCCAAACATATTTGCTCAATGCTCGCATAGATAGCCCGTGAAATTGGTAGCCTGCTCAGCTTTTATACTTTGAAAGGAATTATATTTAATCGTTTCTACAATATAATAAAAGTCCAGAATTATATTGAACCGCTCAAAAAACAACAAAAGTAAAGTTTTTATGGCATTTTCATGTTTTGGCTCAGATACCTATGTTCAATGAATGTCCCGCAGCGCCGGCAACTATCGATGCAAGTCAGAGTCTATGGTAACCACTACTCAAAGATTCTATGAGAGATGCTAATAATCCCCGGGTAACCTCCAACATCAATGCCATCACCCGCTCCTCGCAATTCAACACATTTGAATAGAAATCGAATTGCTTTTATGGAAAATGGTTGCAATTGTATTGGTTGGGTTATTTTCACACATTTTTAAGGTTTTAAAATTCGTGAAATGTGCCCGTAAAATTCTGTGAACATGTTTTTGGGGGAAATTAGTCTATTCATGAAATTTTTATGTTATCAGTGGTCCCAGAACAATGTAATTTATTGTAATACCCGCTTTGTTGCTGCTACAAAATGATTTGGTAATTCAATTTTTAAGGGGCAAGTGCACTGTTGCAATTGCTGATTTTTCAATGCTATATGGTTATGTGAAAATGTTTTATAAAGATTAGTTATAAGTATTAGCTAGCTGGTGGAGTCATTTGCATTGGAGTTGGAGACTTGAATACTTGAATTATTTTTTTGGGTAGTTTTTAATTCTGTAATATTTTAATTAATTTTTTTTTTTTTAAGATGGCATATTCTGGTGTCAGATAACCCTCGTTGCATGAGAAAGTAGTTAGTTATCATTCAATGGTTTCAAATATTTTACTAGAAGTACTAGATTTGTTACATAAAAACATATCACTGGTTTAATTTCAATTGGGAATCAAAATAGCCTCTAATACAATCAATTCTTAATTGTTGCATAAATGTGGGTTGAATACTTTCACACAACAGGTAAACTGAAAGAGATGAAGGTAAAAATGAATAAGTGCTGTCAAAGGAAGAGCCACAAGTAGAGAAGGCTGGTGCAGTTGATCAAATTAAGAAAAATATGGATTTACTATGTCTGGTGTAAGTATGCATCCAATAGATTTATGTCTAATCATCTGTTGTGCACTCCATCACTCAACATTCTGTTTGAGTTGGTTAATTAGTTATATATTTGAATGGGTTTAATACTGATCTGAACATTCAAAATCTGACCAAGACATCACCTTTTGTTTTGAACATTTAAAAAAAAGAATTATGGTGAATAATTTTGGTCATGATTGTGGAAATGTGAGCCATATTGATTGTCATAATGTTTAAGATGGTTGTAATGCATTGTGCTGGAATTTTTGTGAGCCATGTTTAAGATGTGAGCCATATGAAAGGACTGGAATTTTTATTGATATAAGATAAGATCCACTACTTTTAAGCTTTATATTTAGGTTTAATTTCATATACAATGTTCCAGTAGGAGGCATTATTTCCATCTTTGGGTGCAGGATTCTAGTGCTGTAAAGATGGCACAAAGCAAATTGGGCTAAAATGTGAAGAAGTTGCAGGTATCCATGAACATTTTAAGTTTCAAATTCCTACATCTTGACAAGTGAAACAATTAATAATGCTTCTGCTGATTGGGAAATACTTGAGGTGTTTTGGGTTATCATGCATGCCCCAAGAATGAGCTGCCAATTGCCATGCATTTGTCACATTAAGATACAAATGAATTAAGGGTATTTTTTGTTTGTCTAATGATATTTTATACAAGTATGTTTGTATACCATGCATGCCCTGAGAATGAACTGCCAATTGCCTGTTTTGTCAGCACATCCACACATCCACTAGCTTCTATAGCATTTTGCTTAACTGTTGTAGTTGCTAAATGTGCCATTGACTGGTTTTTTGTGGTGCTCTTGGAAGAAGTTACAAAGTTGGACAAACATGAATGATCATGCAATTTATGACAAGTGAGAGTGATTATGGTTTAGTTTATTTCAAATTGTATGATTGGAAAATGGGATGTAGTTTTATTTTTTTTAATTCCACGATGCATCATCTGGTGACACTGATCATTCCACTCTTTAGTAGGAAAAATATTTCCCTTTTAAAAATGACCAGTGCTTGATGATCTTTTTGTTTTCTTTATTTGCAGGTTTAGACTCTCAATATATAGGAATTGGGTTAAAATTTTATATTAAACTTGTTTGGCTGTAAAATTGAAACAACTTGAAATCTACAATTTTTGTTTTCTTGATGAAATTGGTTTCTCACTTTTAGAAGAGAGAACTCTTTTCTTTTTATTACAAAAATCTGAGGCTGAAGCATCAATAGGTTTAGTACCGCTGTTGCATTTGAGGCTGAAGATGTCAACTAAGCAGTGTCTGCTGCTCGCAAAGCATTCGACCAAGGACCATGGCCAAAGATGACTGCTTATGTAAGAATATCACACAATGATCATTTGCTTTGTACTTTCAGGAAAGATCACTTAATAATGTTGCGGTTTGCTGATTTGCTTGAGAAGCACAGTGATCATATTATGCTCTTGAAACTTGGGATAATGGGAAGCCTTATGAACAGGCTGCAAATGAAGAAATACCATTGGTGTGGTAAATATAAGCTAATTTGGCATGGTAGAAATTAGCATATATGCTAATTTAGGTTGTGGCACATATGTCCTTTTTGTTAATTAATTTGGTTAGTCTTGTATTATGTATGAAATGAAATTATTGACGTTGGATTAGACTTGGTCCGAATGGAATTTGTATTATATTTAGAATTGGACGCTCAATATTAATGTTTTGGATGGTTGGAGCTAAAATGTGTGCACATTGTTGAATGCTTGCTATCATATTTAGTGTAGATGGATTATATTATTATTACAGGGTACTTGTTGTATTCATAATGCATACAGGTTGTTTAGAATTTTTTTTTTTTTAAAAAAATAAAACACGTTAGCATTTGGCTACCAAATATTTTGGTAGCCAACACGTAATCAAATGTTTTGGTGACTAATAATTTAGTAGCAAAACATAACCCAAAAGGATCAATATATATATATATATATATAATATTACAGAAGAATTGACCTTGAACCTCATCTGAGTGTAGAATTTCTCTGAACAAAGAACAGCCTTCGAGTCACCAACATGCTGCTAAAATATGACCGCCTACTAAAAGAACAACTGTGGCTGTAGATCCAGAAACAAGATTGTTTTCTGAAGCTTCCTACAACATAATGGAAGAAACTAAACAAAAATAGGACACATTTATCAATTAGAATACAGAATACTATAAAGATGAAGAACAAAAAAAAAGGTTGTTTTTGTAAGAGACAGTTACCTTGGAAAATGTCGTATCAATATCATGGATTGTTCTCACCAGTGCTTTCAAAATTTCCATATGCATAGATTCAGTCAGAGGTGGAGCATAGCAAAGGTAAAATCAAGGCATATATGTCAGCAAGTTTGGATATGAAAATTTACGCTAGGACAGTCGGTTGAAAAATATCAAACATAAATACTTGAAATATAATATGCCACCGGATAAATATCTTAAATTTTTACCTCCCACGTGAATCTATACAACAAATGTCGTATGTACGTGAAAGAATACACACCTTTCAACAATTAAATCAACCCGATCCGAATAATCTTCTTCCTTAAACAGAGAGCTTCCATTGTAGTTTTTCTTAAATGTAAGTGAAAATGAAGCCTCATGACTAATAAAATGTGTGTAGCAAGAAGTAATCCGACAGGAGCTTGGATGCCATTTCACTTGTTTCAGCTCCGCATGACCATCAAAGACTGCAACCATGCCAATTCTAACTTCCTTCACTCCGTTTTTACCTTCATCATTGTTAAATGTCAAACTCATCGGAAGATGATTTTCTTCTACACTTTTTTTTATCTAACTATCATATGGCAATTTATCCAAAAATCATAGCTAGTGATAATGATTAGATGTTAAATTGTGGTTGGATGAGGAAAGTGTTAAAAGAGGATTCGGATCTCACAAAAATCAGTCATGACTCTTTTAATAAGATAAGAAAAGTAAATTTTACAATAATTTTCCACGAGCACACACATCTCACAAGTTTTAGCACATCAAGTTTTGTACAAACTCAATAATATGTTTGACGTGGTATTCTCAAATTAATAATAACAGTAATTACCATATGTGTAGAGGTGATTTGACCCACGTTATTTGACTAGGTGGGTATAAAGTCAGTCTCATCTATTATCTTTTATGGAATTAGTTGAGACTATAGCGTTCTAAAACAAACTATTGAATAATTTTTACTCTTTACTTACACTCTTGCTTTTAATTTGTACATTGGCATGCAAGAATTTAAATATATCTCTAATATGGCTATAAACAGACTCAATAAACTATACCAAATAAAAAGTAAAAAAGTTAAAAGAAATTTAGAGATTACCATAAAATAGAATTGGAATATGGAGATCGCAGAAAACACGATCCTCTTGGTACTTTCTTCGTCCCTGAAGTCTAGCAGACTCACAGTTCATGTTGTGATGGCTCCTTCGGAAAGTTTCCGAGGGACAACGACGACATTGAGGAGACTCAAGAACTGCAGGCGCCCCACCTTCATTGTAAACCGTCATGCATGACACAGTTTTCCCAGTTTCAGTTTCTCCATTAGTAATAGCAGAAAATTACTAATGGTGGACAAAAGATGGCTACTTATTTGCTACAAATCTTTTATTGTAATTTCTGTCCTCCAAGCCTTTCGTATATTGCTTTGGAAGTAGTGGTGTTCTAGATTCAATATCAATTTCATTGAGTTTGGAATGGATGCATAGAGAAAATTAAGTTTATAGACAATACTTAGCATTGATCTGAAACTTTATGCACTACGGTGCTAAATTGTCATTTTTCTATCCACTCAAAATTAGCACCTAGTTCACAAACTCAAAATTTTGTAGGTCCTAGTATAAATCTCACAAGGAAAATAATGTCATGCCACTGATATCAGTTAATCATGAAGGCATTGGAGTCAAGACAACAGTGCCAACTGAAGATGACAACTTCCAAGCATCAATTGTAATTGGAATTGTTCTTTTTGAAACCCTATTATGTTCATAAACGTGCATATTGTAACTTTTTGACCTTTATGTATCAAAATTTTGCAAGTCATTATATTTGAATCCTTGATATAGAAGAAATTTCTGCACAGCTTTTGTTCTAGTAGTAAAGGATTTCATGAGTTTGTCAGCATCCAAAGTCCAAAAAGGTGCACATATACCTGTTCATTTTTTTTATTAGTACCAACAAAAAGTATGGATCTCTGAAACATTAATACAGAAGTGACAAATTTTGGCATTAAAAATTGACCAGATCTATGTTAAAAGGATAATGCAGAGAGATAACCCTAGGTGAAGTAAAGAAGCTTATTGGAATGCCTCCATCCATACTGATAATGCAGAGAGATAACACTAATAATATCTTCATATTGAAAGAATCAAAATCGTCAATTAAATTACAACCCAGAAAAGAGTTCAAAGTTGTGGTAAAGCTAAGCTCAAAAAAAAATAAAAATAAAAATAAAAATTCTGGTAAATCTATTAAGGGCACAACCCAAAACATCCAAGCAGTGCTTGCCCTACCGGCACGGAGGTCTTCTTCTTCGTCTTCTGTGCTCTATTCGCACGCTTTCCGGCGATCGGTTTTTTGCTTCGCTTTTGCTTTTGGGTTTTGTGATTCTTTTCCTTCTTCTCGTCTCTTGAAGATGAGCAAGTGAAGACCTTGAATATCCACTTCTTCCTTCCAGACGATGAAGACGTCGAAGCAGAGCCTGACTCGATCGCCGGAGTATCCAACTCCAGAATGCGATCAGGATGACGATGATGAGAGGCCTCTTCGTGGTCTTGGCATTGGACCTGTGCTTGTAGTGGTGACATCGGCTGGATCTCACCGTTCAAAAACAGCTCGTCGGCCGATGTCATATAGCTTGGTGAGAAGCCAGAAGCAAAATGGAACTCAAATGACCCAGACTGATCATCATCGGTCTCGCCATTGTTGGAAGACTGAAGCTCGACGATGGGTTCGTCATTGTTGCGGTTGCGGTTTGAAAAGAGCGCTACTGTGAGTTCGATACCACATATCACAGAGGACGCCCACAAAAACAACTGCCATATAGGCATATAATCGATGAGTGATAGAATTGAAACAGAAATAAAAACCAAACTGTGAAGGATTGAATACATATTGAAGGCAGTGGGATTTTTGCGTGAGAGAGAGAGAGAGAGAGAGAGAGTTGGGGTGCGCGGGAATAATTAGACAGAACAGAACGCTTGTGAAAGAGAATGATGCAGTGGGCTTCAAATAAATATGAGAAATGTTAGAATTTAATTTTTGGAGGTTTTCTTCCTCTTTGGAAATGTTCCTTCATTACCCAAAAATGTTGCTTCATTTATGGTTATATTATTTTGTTTTAATTTAAGAATTTTGACCTTTACTTGTTTACCATTAAAATTTTATAGAAAGGGAATCTCAGATTTTAATTTTATATAAATTTTAGCTAGCAAAATATAAATGATTTCGATAATTTTAATAATATTTTTTTTTATCAGTGATGCTAGATTAGCTATGGATTTCAGAGACACATATTACCTATACCTCTCTTGAGGTTTAATGAAATTATAGATTCTCCCCAAGGTTTTAAAAATTACATCCCGCCTCTTACAGTTTCTAATTTCTTAATAAATAGATCATTTTATTAATAAATCATCAAGTTAATTAACATTTTTAATAATGTTAAAATTTTATTTCAATTAATAATTCAGATAATTTTATTATTGTATAGGTGAACAGTTAAAAATTACACTTTTTCAATTAATTTTGTTAAATAAAAAATTCTGACGGAGAGGTATTTGTAATTTTTCAAATTACAGGGGACAATTCATAAATTAAGTAAATCTCAAGAGATGTATTTGTAATTTACCCATTAAAAAATCAATGAGAACGGTGTCAGTAAGATGCAAAAATGAGAAGAGTAGGGGCGTAATTTTGGCTCGTGACCCACGGGCGGTTTGAAGCCTGCCCGCAGCCCAATGTGGGCCCAGTCCATTAAGGCCCGATCCTGAGCCTAGTCTAAGGCCTTGGGTCTGGGCCATAATTTTGAAGCTCGGCATGCTTGGCCCCGCCCATTGGTCCCGCTCAAGGCCCGCCCAAAAGCCCGGCCTAAGGTCCTGCCCGCCCGGCCCACCCGATGCCCAATGTTATTTTTAATGGAAAATAATAAAATTTTGGTACAAAAAATAAAAAAAAAAAAATTAAAAACTATTTAGGCCCGCCCAAAGCCCGAGCCCAGGGGCTCGTCCTGAGGCCCGGTCCACTAGCCCGCCCAAAGCCCGAATATCTCTGGGCCTGGGCCTAGTTTTCTGGCCCGTGTCCCGACTCGACCCGATTTTTTTTTTAAGGGAGCCCGTAAGGCCCAACATGAGTCCAGCCCGACCCGAGCCCGGATAGGCTGGGCCAAAATTACATCCCTAGAGAAGAGTAACAATGATGGACAGAAAAAATAGATAGAGGGGTAGAAAAGGGTTGGGAAAAAAGGTTAGTCATGAACAATGATAAGGATTTGAGGTGATTTTTATTAGAAAAAAAGAAGTTAAATTGTACATTTTTTTATTAGTTATATTTAACTAATAAAAATAAATAGTTAAAAAAGAAATCATTTTGATAGTATAAAAATAAATTTAAATAATTTATTAGAGCATATCCAATGTTTTATTCAAAATTTTCATCAAATTTTACTTAAATTTGATTAAAAAAAAAAGCTTGATTTGATATCGCCAAGATTCCAATGGAGTGATTTGGGATTTGATCAAACTATCAATCGATCAGGAGGACGACTGAAGATTCTTTGAAAAGTGGATTAATAGTTGGTTCCCAATTTTTAAATTAATTTAGATTATATTACTTCTCATATTTTTTACATATTTTTAAAAAAAATTAAAAATTAAAAAATTAACTTTTAATCATCTTTTTAAAACAACTTTACCTGTCTCACGTTGCCTATGCTAATTGGATGTTTGTTGGGGTTTGCTTGATTTTGTTTTTGATTTATTTTCATCTTTAAGTTATTTTCTTTTTAATTTTTTTTATTATAAAAAATCAGCCTTTTAAAGACATCAAAAAATTAAATAATTATTAAAAAAAAAAACAATATAAATAAAATAATTTTTTTTTGTGCTTATTTTGACTTTAAAATTTTTTTTATATAACTTTTCAAAAAAAAAAAAATAATTTGAATTCGTTTACTTGAGTGAATAGAAATTTTTTTTTTTTTTTTTTTTTGACATACTTCTATATTTTACTAACATTTTACCTTTTTTTTGTTTTTTCTTCTTTTATTTATATTTCTATCAAAATTCATGAATCACACATCCATCAAAATTCATGAATCACACATTTTCCTGTCATTCTTCATTTTCTTTCCTCTGAAACCTTAGATATGAAGTAATTTTCTTACTCTTATAATAATGACAAGAAAACCTTATCCATCGAATTTGGATTCGTCCAAATTTGTGCATGACAGTCGTTCGACCGGTCATCCGGTAAGATGTCAATTATCCGGGCAGGTGCCAATTGGTACACCGATAGACGATGATAACAGTCGTGATTGATAAGGATGACAACAACAGTTGATAAAAGTGACCCGATTGTTTGACTTATTAATTTGGACAATTCAAAGTAGCTCAAATTTGATTGATCAATCATTTTTCTAATAATTATTAGGAATTAGCTTCTTCAATTAGGTTTCCCAATTGGAACATCCTATTGGGCCTCTATGGACCCACTACGAACACGATCGATAATCTAGACCACTCAACATATGGGCCTCATCAAGTATTTAATTTTTAAAATCATGTTGATCGATAACCATAACCATTTGATTATATCACGCTTATCGCTACTATTAATGTAAATTTAATATGATCAAATAGCTATCGATATCAAATCAACGCGATTTTTTATAGGATGAATTAGTTGACAAGTCCCACACACTAAACCGATCAAATTATCAATGTGAATTCGTAGTAGGCCTCGTTATTTGTAGATTAAGCTAATGTTTGTTAGCAATTGGACCATTCAAACTCAAATCATAAATCTCATGAATCAAATTGTACGAAGGGTTTGGGGATGTCCCTCGAAAATTCAAGGTTGCCAAAATTTACAAATGTTTGCCAAAAAATTTGAATGTTTGGAAACTTTGAATATTCTAGGAATGACGAGAGGCTTAGATTCTTCAATGATTACAATTAGAAACATGATAGTAAAGAGATGATGGAGATAAGAGATTCGGTGAAGAATAAAACAAAGTAGTTAGAGAGAGAATAATGGCAAGGTTTTCTTATGGATCTCCCACTTTCACTCTCAAGATAGATAATGGAGAAGGAAACTAATTCTCTCAAAAAATAGTCTCTCCAAAATCCATCCCATTGTAAAGCCACAAACGGTACTATTTATAGGTACTTCATGATGTACGATGGAGTCTATGTGCAAGGCACATGGGAAATATTCTTCTAGCTATTTTATCCGAAGAAGTGATCTCTTTGAGGATGAAAAATCCCAAAGAGGAGATCAACCCTCAACTAATCCTTTTTCTTAGTCATATCTAACCAATGATCCTCAATCATCCTAAAGAGTCGTGGGTGGTCCCAGAGGACGCCTCGCCGCAAATATTGTCGAAGTCTCGGGACCCCTTAAATCATGTCACCTTGATTCGTATAGATTAGTTTAACCGAAAAGTGAATTTATCTTTACACATCGTTTCTGGATCAAGTTCTTTGTTCAAACTCCATCATTCCATGGTTCAAAAGGCCGATCCCGTAAAGCTCAACCCACAGTGTTCTCGGGACTCATTAACTGAGCGAGTTTTAGATTGTATTTGAACTGCTCAAAGTCAAGCACTTCGATCTTTGGGTTTGTGGATCCGAATCTTTTCGAGTCCAAGTTCAAATAGGTTTCTAGATTCGTGATTTTGAGCCATTTCAAGACTAAACAAATACCTCGAATGATGGATCTTCTCGAGGGTTTTATCTTCTCTAAAAGCAACGCTTCACCTTATCGGATGATCGTATGACCTAGGTCTCTTTGGATGAGCTTGTTGGGCTCTCTTCAGAGATATAAGCTTGATGGGTTTTTCTCGACTCAATTTGCTGACTTTCTTGCGTGCTTGTTCAATATAATTCACTTTAGCCTACTTGGCAATAGTTTCTCCGGGTCCACTAATTTTGGGTTTTCCGATTGACTCGATTAGGCCTAATTAATTTAATAGGCTCAAGTTAACATCTCTTACACAAATTTAAAAATTACAAAAAATAGATACCAAAATTGATACATATTTTAAGAACTAGTAATGTGCTTAATCCAAAATTGCTTGTTAACCTATTGGATCAAGCTGAATGGGTGGACTAATGACAAACTTCTATTATTTAAACTCAATCTCTCCTTTGAAGTATTTAAACTTAAAAAAAAAAATTATAAATTAAAAATCATACGATGCTTATTGAGTAAGTTATATTTTGTTACTCAATTACGTAATTGGTATTAGATTATAATATAAATAACGTTATGTCTTAATTTTTTATTATTATTATCTCCAGATTGTGGCTGGTTTGGGAATTAGAAATTATTTGAGAAATAAGTGCACTTATTTGGGTTATATTATATTTATATATTTCTAGTATGCTCGTGCTCAAGGCACGGTAAATAATATTAAGATTATAATATAATTATAATCACAACACTATTTAAATTTAAAATTAAAATGTAATTATAAAAATATATTTAATAGAGAAATACAGCCTCAAAACTAAGTCACTCTCTCACTTTGTTTTTCTATTTCTCTCTTTAAATTGAAAAACACCCAACACCAATGAGAGGATGTCAAAACGCTGTACAGAAAGAGCGAGGGAGAGAGAGCCGATGTCAAAACACCCACCCAAACCATTAAGATCTCAGTGTATAAGCTAAAGAGAAATACAGTTTCAAAACTAATTCACTCTCACTCTGTTTTTCTATTTCTCTTCAAATTGAAGAACACCCAAGACCAATGAGAGGATGCCAAAACACTGTACAGAGAGAGTGAGGGAGAGAGTGCCGATGTCAAAACACCCAAACCATTAAGATCTGTGTATAAGCTAAAGAGAAATAGTAAACTAAAGGGAAGGATGTTTTCGAAAATGGTAATAGTGGTTTTTGCGAAGGATATAAAATATCCAAAGGCAAGAGGAACCATCAATTCTTGAAAATAACTCCAAAAAGACAGCCTAATTTTAACTCAAACTTGCCGGATTTGTAATAGCGAGAGATTCATGCCATGCTTCACATTTGACTATGAATTGGAATTTCTAATTGTTCCAACTTAGCAAGGTCAAGTAGGAGTTTGCTAAACTATTGAAAGGAAAGAGAGTTTTTCATGTCACAGCCAGACAATGAAGTTACACATCGACTCTTTACTTTTTCAAATTTGACTCTATAAAGTATGTACCAGAGTAAGACCAAGGATTGGGCCAAGAGATGAGGTGCTCCTTGTCGGGATGATGTTTGGGTTCGAGTCTTACCTGCTATGTGATGCAACTTCCTAGGATAATATTTACATTATGTAATGGTTATTATAGCATTTTCGTCAAATTTTTAACAAAAAATATTTTTAAGATTAAATTAAAAAAAAACTTAAAATCTAAAAATTAAAATAAAAAATGATTAACATAAATGAGTATAGTATAATTTATCCAAATATTTTTTGTTGTTTACTATTTAATTGGCAAAAATGGATGGTCATAATTCAATGGTCAAAAAAGGTTCCTTCCTCATTTATCTGATATCCTTCTATGTATTTTTTTCCACAATCTGTGTTCAATTTCCATGATCCATACTTCCCATACCAATTCCATTGAAAATTGGATCACCCATTGTTTTCAAAATAATATCATTATGGTGTAACTTACATTTTATTAATTTTAAATCAATTTCCATGATCCATACTTCCCATACCAATTCCATTGAAAATTGGATCACCCATTGTTTTCAAAATAATAACATCATTATTGTGTGACTTACATTTTATTAATTTTAAATTTACATTGTACACTAAAATTTTGAAATATTTTCCAGGTTAAAAATTCTAGATTTATACCATTTCCATTACCAAAAAATTATTACTAAAAAAAATATTCTGCACCAATTTGGCAAGCAATAAGGTTGCCATATCCAATATTTTTTTAAGGGTTAATTCTTTTACATTTAATTTGGATTTTTTTGTTGGTGAATTTTTTAAAAAAATTATATAAAATATTTTTACATTTTAAAACATGACTGCCAACCTAATAGTTTTTAAGAATATTGAACTTAAACTTCCTTTATAAAACTTGGCAAAAAAAAAAAAATTCCTTTATAAAAGTTTGTTAATATTTTATAAAAAGAGAATGAAGTATTGACATGTAACATTTACATAAAAAAACAAAATTCAAAATTTACACTTTTCTTTCCTCGTTTTTGATAAATAACTTGGTTATAAAGACAAATGAACGCTAAAAATATACTTGAATAAAAATGAATATACCATAGAAAGGGAAACCAGAGATAGCAGAACACTAATTCTCAGAAACACCCTAATACTATGGATACAAAATTATTTATGCCTCTATAACAAAGCCAACAAAGAATTTGATACCCTTGAAGCTGAAAGGAGAGGCAATATTATCCATGTCATATAGACATGCTCTATAAAATTCAAACACAAACTACTATACTTATTTTCCATGTCATATATATAGTTCCACAATACCATGAGAGATAGGTTTAAAAAAATAATAATTAAATTAGGCATCTTTAAAATGAATGAAAAAAATATGTCACAAAAAATTAAGTAAATGTTGCATGTACTCTCCCACTAAATAGCAAAAATATGTATTATTTATACAGCTTCTTTAATAGAATAGGGAATATCAATTGAAGAATAGTGTATTGGTTTCAATGGGTCTGAGTTTTTAGTTATATACTTCAATTGCAAAAGCCTATGTTTTTAAGTTTACATACCTCAATATTGCTCCCAGGTCCAGAAAGAAATGCATCACTTGGGAGAATACTAAATAGCAGGATATACTCCCTCCAATAGGTGATGGATCGCAGTTTTAAATTTTTCGTTATCTAGTCAAGTACTTTATTCATCTATGGGAGTACTACTAAGTGAACATAAAGAAGGGGAAAAAAAAAAGTAATACTAAGAGCAATCAAAAGATAGAGAAGGACCAAGGTAAAGTACTTGCATTACATAGGTGAACTTCAAAGATCGAATTTTGCTTCCTCAACTCTTCTAGTAACTGAAACATAATGTCAATAAAAGCAAGATTTAGATGGTGATGTAAATTAATGAAGAAAGAGGATCTAAAATTCAATAAAATAAGATCATTGACCTTGTCAATTAGGAACATGAAGGAAGTGAACTATTTAAGAAATTAAACATGAAGATATAGATGGTGAAAAATAAAAGAAATTGGAACATATCAATTTTCCTTGAGACCTTTAAGAGACAGTCAAATCAGCCCAAAAAATGTTTGTAACAAAGTCTATGAAAGAAAATAGATAAACCCATTTGAAAAGAATACCCTAATGTTGCACATTTAATCATAGAAATGAAAAAGAGAGAAAGGTAATGTGGATTGCTTAAGCCAAGCACAGAACTTTCCAAGAAATTTCTCACATAGGGTGTGTGTTCCTTAATTGTAATTGCAAATTCCTCATAACATCAACATGTAATAATACAGTTTCTAAACACTGTCAGCCCACAAATCTCCTATTGGAATTTCTCAACCCCAATTCAAAACATGCCTAACACTATAGTCTATAGCTCAAGTTTATCCACTGACCTTTGGGTTGATCTCAACAAATGGAAACTATAAATAAACCGTCCTAAACTCCCATATGAACAACACCAGTCAAAGAACCAAATCTAATCAAAAACTGCTTTATCAAAACTCCTCCAAAAATAACAAAAAGATAACAGCATTGAACTATAATTGACAACATTATCAACCTAATTGAATCATCCCTACCAAAAATATCATTCCCACTAAACATACACTCCATCAAACATAAAATCCTAAGGCAGCAAACAAAACCAAAAGTGGCAAAATGAACACACAAAATAATAATAATAATAATAATATTCATATCAGCAATGAAACATCAAGTCTTGATAAAATCATAGTGAAGAGAAACTCCCATTCTAATTTAAAAACCTTTAAAACAATAACAAACAATAGCTCGATTGGTAAGCAAGACAAAGATTTCATACCTTTCTTTCAAGTCTCACCAACAACACATGTTCTTTGAATAAAAAGTTGAGTTGGGCAATTTGGGTCTGACTCTCGTTACAAAAAAATGAAACACAAAATCTATAAAATCAATAGCCAAATCGAATCTCAATCATCATTAATTGAACCACATAAAGTCCACCGAAACAAACAATTTAATTTAACTGGAAAAAATGACACAAAATCAATCATTTGTATAATACATACACACACACACATACATATGTATGTATTATAAACACATACATACCAGTCTATAGAATACTTACACTTGAATTGAGAGAGAGAGAGAGAGAAACAGTGTTGATGAAATGGGTTTTAGGCGGTGAAGGGGGAGTGAAATGGGCTTGAAATGTTTTCAACTTTGAAACTATATCCAACGGTGAAATGAACAATCTCAACCTTTAAATCCATAGGATAGATGTTTCATTGGGATTCAAACCCACTTCAATTAAACTAATGTAAAACAATGAAACTCTCAACAACCAATTCTAAAGACTTTTGCTTGAACAGTATGATACTGTGAAGGGCCTATTCGTGAATTTTATAATTCTGTTAAGAGCCTATTCGTTGAAATAAAAAAATGAAATGTGGTTTAGATTTAAATGAGACAAAATGTGTCAAAAAAAAAAAAAAAAAAGTTGATAATTGTAAGAAAAAATTAATAAACCATACTTATAAATTTGATTTTAATAAACCAAATTTTAATAAACCAGACTAAAAAATTTGATTCTTGCTCCCCCTACCCCACCCAAATAATGATAATTGTAAGAAAAAATTAAAAACCAGCTTATAAATTTCCTACACAACCAACCAAAACAATGATCAATCACAAATCAGAAACATCGTACACAATGTTTCAATCACAAATTGGACAATGTTTCAATGTTTCACCGAATCAATGTTTAAATGTTCCAATCACAAAAATTAATGTTGTAATTAATTAATTAATTATAAAATTAGATTAGAGTTTAGTAAAGACTAAAGATTAGAGATTAGAGATTATAAAATTAGATTAGAGTATAGGAAAGACTAAAGATTATAGTTTTCACAGTTCTCTCAAGAAAAATCACCCAGCTCAAAGGAATGTTTCAACTAAAAGGCTTCCATGATTTTGTTCCTTGCTTCTCCCATAACCATTCCCTGTGTCCTTCAAGGGGACTTCAAGTTCAACCCCATATCCTCTCCTTGGAGGACTGTAGTATGGTGGCCTGTACCTCCTCATGACTGAGCCTAAACAAACAAAGAGAAGCAAAGAATAACTCTGAATTAACACATCAAAAAAGATTGGGTGAAAATGACCTAAGAAGCAATAACACATCAAGATCCTTCAATACAACAAATAACAAAAACTGTGTCTTACAGTCGACAACGTTAAAAAAGCAAAAATTTTTTAAAAAAAATTTTTTTTAAAGCTAAGAAAATATTAGAAAAAAAAAAAAAAAAAAACAATTTAAAAATTGTTTCATGAACAAAAAAATTTTCAAAAAAAAAAAAAACAAAAATAAAACACAAAAAAAAAAAAAAAAAAAAAAAAAAAAAAAAAAAAAAATATATATATATATATAAACCATCTAAAAACTATGAAACCATCAATTGTGTGTGTAAAGGCCAATCAGGATTCAAGTTCTCCGCTCAAAAAAGTTACGAAAATGTTTTTTATGTTATGTAAGAAGCTTTTGGATTCAACAATCATGCGTAGATCAATCCCAACAAAAACTTGGTCTGCTGGTCCCATACAACATACGAACACAGATGCAAAGAAAAACCCAGAGCCCTTGTTTGGTTACCTATAAAGTTGTAGAAATTGAAAACAAAACAGATAGGCCGTTCAGTTACAGACAAAATAATAATAATAATAATAATAATAATAATAATAATAATAATAATTGCCCCACCGGCAGCCCCAAACAGAATCATTATACTGTATTTTGAATCAAAACAACCATTTACCCCAATCAAAACATTACTATTTACCCTAATCTATCAAAAACAGATACTATTTTTTGAATCAGAACAACCATGAGCAACCATGAAACAAACTCAAAAACATCACCATTTACCCCAATCAAAACATTACTAATTGGAAGATCCTTACCACCCATTCAAATGTGCGACACAAAGCTCATTGTCACCAACAAACTAAAAAAATTTCTAAATCACCACAAACCCAACATCAATGGAACTTAGCGAATGAAAAAAAAAAAAAAAAAAACAAACATACAGAGAAAGAAAGCAAGAGAGGCAAACACAGAGAAAGATAGATACTCACATCGATTGTGCCTTTCTTAGCAACGTTGGTCCAATCCTTAGCAGCCACACCAGTCTTCCAATCGAAATCAATGGTGATCGTAGACTGTTGCTTGTGATCTAGGGCCCAAAAGCAAGTCATGTAATCCCCAGCCTCAGCCGCCTGAAAAGAAAACTGTCCTGACTCCACAGATGTCACCTATGTCCATGCGTAGATGTCACCTAAGAAAAACCCCAAAAAAAATCTACTGAGAAAAATTGAAAATAGGTCGTTTGGCAGGTGAGAAAATGGAAGAAAGTGAAAATGAAAAGATACCTTGACGGTGATTTTGTGAGATTCGGGGAAGGGATGGGGATCATTGGGGTTGGCTATGGTGTACTTGGCAACAGACATGGAATTGGTCTTGATGTATTCGGCTATGCACTTGCTGTGACCCGATTGGAGATCAAATCGGAGTGATTGGGCGGCGTTGGATATAAAACCTAAGAGGATCAGAAGAAGAAGAGAGATGACTGTGAATCTGTGAAGAACAGAGAGGGAGAGAGATGTATCTGTGAAAGAGATGTATTCAAGAAAAAGAACAGAGAGGGAGAGAGAGATAGAGAGGGAAGGTGGGTAGGTGGGAAAGAGAACGATGCTTTAGGGAGAGAAGTCATTGGGCGGGAGATCTATTGATCTCAACCATTAATATAAACTCAGGATTCATCTTGGCCCTTAAAACCAAATGTATCTCACATACATTTTATACATTTTCAAAAAACTTCTTCCCTTATTATTTTCAAAATAACTTAATATTATTTTTTACATATTTTAAAAAAAAATTAAAAATTAAAAAATTAACTTTTAATCATTTTTTAAAAACAACTTTACCTGTCTCACGTTGCCTATGCTAATTGGATGTTTGTTGGGGTTTGCTTGATTTTGTTTTTGATTTATTTTCATCTTTAAGTTATTTTCTTTTTAATTTTTTTTATTATAAACAATCAGCCTTTTAAAGACATTAAAAAATTAAATAATTATTAAAAAAAAAAACAATATAAATAAAATAATTTTTTTTTGTGCTTATTTTGACTTTAAAATTTTTTTTATATAACTTTTCAAAAAAAAAATAATAATTTGAATTCGTTTACTTGAGTGAATAGAAAAAAAAATTTTTTTTTTTTTGACATACTTCTATATTTTACTAACATTTTACCTTTTTTTTGTTTTTTCTTCTTTTATTTATATTTCTATCAAAATTCATGAATCACACATCCATCAAAATTCATGAATCACACATTTTCCTGTCATTCTTCATTTTTCTTTCCTCTGAAACCTTAGATATGAAGTAATTTTCTTACTCTTATAATAATGACAAGAAAACCTTATCCATCGAATTTGGATTCGTCCAAATTTGTGCATGATGATCGTTCAATCGATCATCCCAGAAGATGTCAATTATCCCGGTGCCAATTGGTACACCGATAGACGATGATAACAATGTGGTTGATAAGGATGACAACAACAGCTGATAAAAGTGACCCGATTGTTTGACTTATTAATTTGGACAATTCAGGCGAGCTCAAATTTGATTGATCAATCATTTTTCTAATAATTATTAGGAATTAGCTTCTCTTCAATTAGGTTTCCCAATTGGAACATCCTATTGGGCCTCTATGGACCCACTACGAACACGCATCGATAATCTAGACCACTCAACATATGGGCCTCATCAAGTATTTAATTTTTAAAAAATCATGTTGATCGATAACCATAACCACTTGATTAGATCACGCTATCGCTACCATTAACGTAAATTTAATATGATCAAATAGCTATCGATGTCAAATCAACGCGATTTTTTTATAGGGATGAATTAGTTGACAAGTCCCACACACTAAACTGATCAAATTATCAATGTGAATTCCGTAGTAGGCCTGTTATTTGTAGATTAAGCTAATGTTTGTTAGCAATTGGACCATTCAAACTCAAATCATAAATCTCATGAATCAAATTGTACGAAAGGGTTTGGGGATGTCCCCGAAAAATTCGAAGGTTGCCAAAATTTACAAATGTTTGCCGAAAAATTTGAATGTTTGGAAACTTTGAATATTCTAGGAATGACGAGAGGCTTAGATTCTTCAATGGTTACAATTAGAAACATGATAGTAAAGAGATGATGGAGATAAGAGATTCGGTGAAGAATAAAACAAAGTAGTTAGAGAGAGAATAATGGCAAGGTTTTCTTATGGATCTCCCACTTTCACTCTCAAGATAGATAATGGAGAAGGGAAACTAATTCTCTCAAAAAAATAGTCTCTCCAAAATCCATCCCATTGTAAAGCCACAAACGTGTACTATTTATAGGTACTTCATGATGTACGATGGAGTCTATGTGCAAGGCACATGGGAAATATTCTCTCTAGCTATTTTATCCGAAGAAGTGATCTCTTTGAGGATGAAAAAAATCCCAAAGAGGAGATCAACCCCTCAACGAATCCTTTTTCTTAGTCATATCTAACCAATGATCCTCAATCATCCCAAAGAGTCAGGGGTGGTCCCAGAGGACGCCCTGCCGCAAATATTGTCGAGTCTCAGGGACCCCTTAAATCATGTCACCTTGATTCAGGTATAGATTAGTTTAACCGAAAAGTGAATTTATCTTTACACATCGTTCTGGATCAAGTTCTTTGTTCAAACTCCATCATTCCATGGTTCTAAGGCGTCGATCCCGTAAAGCTCAACCCACAGGTGTTCTGGGACTCATTAACGGAGCGAGTTTTAGATTGTATTTGAATCCGTTCAAAGTCAAGCACTTCAGATCTTTGGGTTTGTGGATCCGAATCTTTTCGAGTCCAAGTTCAAATAGGTTTCTAGATTCGTGATTTTGAGCCATTTCAAGACTAAACAAATACCTCGAATGATGGATCTTCTCTGAGGGTTTTATCTTCTCTAAAAGCAACGCTTCACCTTATCGGATGATCGTATGACCTAGGTCTCTTTGGATGAGCTTGTTGGGCTCTCTTCAGAGATATAAGCTTGATGGGTTTTCTCGACTCAATTTGTCGACTTTCTTGCGTGCTTGTTCAATATAATTCACTTTAGCCTACTTGGCAATAGTTTCTCTGGGTCCACTAATTTTGGGTTTTCCGATTGGACTCCGATTAGGCCTAATTAATTTAATAGGCTCAAGTAAACATCTCTTACACAAATTTAAAAAATTACAAAAATAGATACCAAAATTGATACATATTTTAAGAACTAGTAATGTGCTTAATCCAAAATTGCTTGTTAACCTATTGGATCAAGCTGAATGGGTGGACTAATGACAAACTTCTATTATTTAAACTCAATCTCTCCTTTGAAGTATTTAAACTTAAAAAAAAAAATTTATAAATTAAAAATCATACGATGCTTATTGAGTAAGTTATATTTTGTTACTCAATTACGTAATTGGTATTAGATTATAATATAAATAACGTTATGTCTTAATTTTTTATTATTATTATCTCCAGATTGTGGCTGGTTTGGGAATTAGAAATTATTTGAGAAATAAGTGCACTTATTTGGGTTATATTATATTTATATACTAGCGTATACCCGTGCCTAAAGGCACGGTGTTAATAATATTAAGATTAAAATGCAATTATAAAAATATATTTAACAGACTATACTCTACAATTTCAAATGAAACAATGGAACGTAGTACTTAAATGGTTGGATTTCACAAAAAATGAAGTCGATTGTCAAGTAAAATGGGTCGCTATAAATACTCTCTTAATTAAAGAGTAACAGAAGCCATGGCTTTGGAAAAGTCCGTTGGCTCTTGCATTGATATAATAGAGAACACATTGATTGACAAAGAAATATAGATATATTATTACCTTTTGTTTCTGTCAACTATGTGTGTGTTAGACAAATCAAAGAAAAATCTTTCAAAGCCTTCTACTCACAGTTGAAAACTTGCTCCATATTGTGCAAATTTTATGAGAAGTCAAGAAACCTAACAGGTTACTAATGCAATTCAATTTCCTTCAAACCTGTTTTAAGACTTCAAATTAATTACATACATTCATTTATGTGTTTACTCTCTTTAGTATTGTCGAAAATGCTTACTCACCCATTTCTTGGTAAGTTTTTCAAATACAGATGGAGCTCAAATCTAATTTTAATTTAAGATATTGTTGGTAGCTCAATAACACTATTGTTTATATTCATCTATAGTTGTAGACTCCTCTCAAGTCGCTTTTGATGTTGAAGTGTGATTAAGATGATTAACAAATATCATAATGTTTTACTTTATCGGTCCTCTTAAAAGATAATTTTCTTTTTTAATTCTAAAATTTAAAAGTTAAAATAAACTTTAAAACGCTCATTATTTTTTTTCCTCTAATAAAAACGTTAACTATTTTTAAATATTTCATTTTTTAAAAAAAAGAATATTTTTTCAACTTGTCTTGTCGCCGTCAAAAACTTGGGCACTCTTATATTTTGGTCTTGCACATTTTCCATGCAGAGGTTAATCGGGCTAGTGATCCAAATTTCACATTTGAACTTGAGGATCTATAACCAACTTGCATGTTTGTTTACAGTATCTAAACAAACTTGATTTCCAAGTATTGTTGATCTAAAGATTCGGTACATATTGGATAAATTAATCAATTGACAGAAAGCCATCAACTACAAAATTTCCCAGAAGGAAAAAAAAAATCACAATTAACATCAAACTTCACCCATCAAAACTGTAGTAACTTTGATTCATATGCCCCCAAAAGGAGCTATGCCCATAAAGCCACAATAGATTTTTAAAAAGAAAAACCAAAAAGAGAAAAACCATTGTACATCACATAAGTCTGGTTAGCTCCTAAAACTCCTGAGAAGCATAACCAATATCCCCTCTCCGTTTACCCACCTTCTTAGGCAACAAAGTCTGGTGAATATGGTTTGTGGGTTTTTACACGTTTGAGAAAATGTGGGTGGTCGTAGATTTTTTTTTTTTGAAAGAGTTAAGGAGTGAATACACCAATTTATAGAAAATTCAGAAAATTTATATAAACATTCAGCGAAACATTGGAGTGAATTCACCACATTTAAAACAACACATGATGTAAAAATAGTAGAAAAGTGAGCGAACCTTTACCTTTAGTTTGAGAAGAGTGAGTGAACCTTTAGTTTGAGAAGAGTGAGCGAAGTGATCTGTTTAAGGATCGAAGATGAAACCGAATGTGTTTGTGAGATCAATTGAAAGTAAAGTGATAGCAATCAAACATAATAAAGTAAACGTGTCTGGGACGCGCTCTGCTGGAGAGTGATTGAGCAGTAAAAAAATAATTAATCCATTCAAGTTTGGCTAATAATATTAAATGGTTTGAAATAGATGCAAGTCACACAACAATTAAAACCCCACTACACACTTGCCTTGATTCTCCTAAAACATAGAAGTCAAGTATGTGTTCCATCTAAGCTTCACAAATTGCAAGTACCTACTTTCCTGTTTTCCCAAGTGATATAAATCAAAATTTTTGCAAATCCATCAGTTTCTCTATGAAATTCTAACTCTTCTCAATAATTTCTCAGATATCTTGCAGATTATAAATTACTGTGATGCCAAAGAATTCCCTGAATCTCTTGTCACTGTGTTTTCAAATCAACAATTTAATTTAAAAATTATTTGAAAATAAATAAACAAATAAAGAATGCATCTAATTTCGCACCTATCCCAATTTGAAACCAAAATCGAACCCATTATAATTATTCATATTTTGATTTCATCATAGACATATATAAACCCATCATATTTGCAATCCATCAATGTAGAGAGAAATATGTAAAGAGAGAAAATGTAAAGCCATCACATTTGCAACTCCAACAGACTTGTTTAGATACCCCTAATTTCTTTAGTTTAAAATGATGGTTTAAAAAAATGGCATGATTTAAAAAATGGCATGATTTAAAATGATGGTTTAAAAAAATCGCCACTATCTTCTCCTATTGATCGCCGATTCAAGAACTACAATGATTATCAAACTTTTTATGGACAATAGGAAACTCTACACAACTTTGCTCCTAAATAAATATATACTACTTGGAATAGTTAAAATAAAACAAAACACTCATAAAATACGCCACCAAAAGCAGATTTATAGAATTTATATAAAGATTAAAAATTAAAAATAAACAATTTGAGATGCATTTTGATACTAAAAATAAATAAATAATACCATTAGCGTCAAGCGATTTGTCGGTGGAAAGAAGTGGCCACTCAATCCTTTCCGTGCTCGTTTTCCACATATTATTTTTGCATTCCTATTGAAAAAATAATAATATATCAACACAATTTGATTATATAAAATACATAAAGATTGAATATATAAAATACATAATAATATACATAAAGATGGATTATTTTTTGCACTCCTTACTATGTTTCTTCACCATGTCTTCAACCAAAGATGAAGAAATAGTTTATGAATTTCCACACTTCATTGAAGTATACAGAGATGGCAGAGTAGAAAGATTAATAGGCACCAACACAATCCCTCCCTCAACCAATTCCAACACTGGTGTCCAATCTAAAGACATTGTAATCGATCCAGAGACTGGCTTATCTATAAGGCTCTACCCGTGCCTGAAGGCATGGCGTAAATAATGTTCGGTATAAATAATGTCGAGATTAAAATGTAATTATAATTTCTACGTATAATGTCAATTAATTAATTAATTTAATGCATCCTCAACATTTAATTAATCATGGGGAATATGAATATATTAGAAACAGTGTATGCTGCCATCACATATAACCCATTTTTGTTTGAATAATTGTAGGTATCATTAAAATTTATTAAAAATTAACCAAAAAAACAAAATTTAAAATTTAATACTTGCAACAAAATAAACTATTGAGTTTTTAATTTTATAAATTGAAATATTAAATTTCTGATTTATTTTCAATCTAAACTATTTGCATGTTTTCAATCTAAACAATCTGAGATCTTTTACGTATTTTACTAAATAATAAATAATAAATAAACATCATTAACAATCCAAGCAATTTGTCAGTAGGAAGAAGTAGCCATCAATCCTTTGCGGGGTCTGTCTTTCACATATTTTTTTTGCATTCTTATTGAAAAAAATAATAATATATCAACACAACACAATTAAGAAAACCGACCACTATCTCTTTTCTTACTCTGTTTCTTTTCAATTTCTTCACCATGTCTTCAACAGAGATGAAGAAATAGTCCATGAATTATAAGTGAAAATTTAAATTGAGTTATAGAAATAAAATAAAATGAAACAAAAATAATGACCCAGGAGAGACATGCGGGTTGTAGAAAAAAAATAAAAAGAAAATGTTGAGACCCAAACCAATGTCAACAGCCCCACAAACTAATGTCAAAGTGGTTTTGTTGTATATTTTTTCGGGTGCGCTTTTCTATGGCAAAGTGTTAAAAAGTTTTTCTTTAATTTTGCTTTGTCAAGAAAATGGATTGAGTTGGTTGATCAAACCAGAATTATTCAAAACAGGGCTCTAACATAAAGCACTTTCAAAAGTGATAATCAAGCTGATGCTCTCTAGCCTCTAGAACTGCAGGCAAGGGAAGTAAATTGTGGAATGAACTATACACATCAATTGTATTTCGGCCTTATTGATCATTGAAGAATTTATAAATTTTATTATTATGATTCAAATTGGTTGTAGTCATGAATCTTTGATAACCCATTTTTTATGCTCTCTATCTTCTTTGATGCTACTATTATTATGCTCTGTTTTAGCTACTACTATTATAGTAGTCACAGATTGAACCCACTATTATCATTCCATAGATTGAACCCACTATCATTCCACAGCTTATTATGCTACTATCATGATAAGCCATAATAATAGTAGTCACAGATTGAACCCACTTCCCAGGCAAGGGAAGTAAACTGTGGAATGAACTATACACATCATTTTTTAAAATAGAATCTATAAATTAAAAGATAATAGTAGTAGCATCACAGACCAAGAAACTAACTAAAACTTTTAAGAAGATAGAAATTTAGAAGAGTTTATTGAGGACTTATCTGCGAAACATGTAGGACATTGATCAAACAGTGATAGGCTTTCAATGAATGGATACATATTACCAAGATGCTTCCCAATTTTCAAGATCCTCTGGCGATCAATGTCTTGGAGTTGAGATCATAAGAAATAACTTTGCTAGGAACAACTAAAACCAGAGTAAAATCTTTTTCATTTGCTCCCTTCACAACACAGAGCACGTAAAATGGGACTACGTCAGGGAATAAAGATAAAATGGGACCAAAAGCAATCGATAAATCTGAATAAGAAGCAGAAATCCAACTGTTGTAATCCCTGTCCATCTGAAGGATTCTAAATCTCAAAGCAGAAATCTGAAAGCCACCTATAGCACATACATAAGTGATCAAGCGCTTCTTTTGCCCTCCATCTGATCTTCCTCTCATTTTTTATGCAGTTTTTGATATTTTCAAATGAAACTGTCCCCTACAAATTTAGTTTTTATATTTCACTAAACTATACCATGCCAAATTCACCAACCGAAATAAGCCCTTTTATCTTGTCTCTCTACAGCTATTTTCTGCAGTTCAAGTATGAAACACATTAGCTGAGTGAACAAACTGTAGAGAAAAACCAATAACCTATCAGCAAGATTCCCAAATTACATCAAATAGCACACAAAACTAAGCAAGTTGGTTGCAATAATAATTGGAATCAACATAAGGAGACTGCAGTGCAGACCTTTACACCAAGAATTTAATCCCTTGAAATCCAAGCCACAATGATACATTCAAGTACTTGAATTAAATGAATCTTTTGTTTCAGATGTGAAACAAAATTGAACTGAACAGAGAGACAATTTGAGAGCAATCTAAAGTGGGCTAGGATTTTCTATATGCAGTTTTAAAGTAAAAAGAATGAATTGTGTACCCAATCAGAAACTAAGAATCAAAAGTAAACAGAAGCACCAACAAATAATTCAGTAAAATAATGCATTGACAACTGGATCGTGTGCTCTATCTCACTGGGTGACAAAGAGACAGTTAAAGGTTAACCACCACCAATTGATTACCATTAATAAACTTTTGAGTGCAAGTGAGGAGGCTTCATGATCCATTTGGTTGCTTAAAAATTGCTGGCAATTGGCAGTGGAAAGAACACTTTTAAAAATCCCAGTAAGGCAAACAAACAAACAAACACCTACACTCAATTGATGCTAAACACAATTACTGGGCTTACATGGAGCCAAATTTTCTTTCCCCTTTTAGCAGAGATTATATATAAGATCCAAGATTCAACATTTCATTTCTCTTGCATTCTCCACAAATTCTCTGATGAGACCAAACAGACAATGAACCAAAAAAAAAAAAAACAATCTTTTCACTGAATTGAACTCAAAATCAATAAACAAATTCAGATCAATGCGCATCAAAACCAGCGAATTAACCAATAGAGGAGTGTAAATTTAATCAGATCCATCATAACTTACTCATCCAAAAATCCTAACCCACATCACAAACTTCCTTTTCTTGTCTACTTCCATGGCGGTGGCTTCGCTAAACCGCCTTCTCTCACTATATAACCATCTCAATTCACTAACATCCAAAGCCAATGTTGTCGTTGTATTGGTCGATTCTGAAGAGCCCTGAGCATAAAGAAAATTCTTTTTTTCCTCAGTTACTCCACCATTCCAGATCTGGATGGTTGGGTTGTAACGGCGATGTCGAGAGGTGATGGCGAGAGGTGATGAATAGCGGCGGACTGAGAATCATCTCCGATGCTCTTTCGTTTTTCAAATCCAAAAGTTGTTCTTCGTGCGAAGCTATATCGCCTACCAACTTGAATGGTCTACACTTCTACACTCCAAGGGGAGAGAGGGCGTCGAAAGGTCGCCTTTGGAGGAAGAGGGTTGGGAGGGAAATCGGTGGTCGGCAGGAGAAGCGTGAGTAGGTTCTGTTTTGAGAGAGAAAGAGCAGCGTGAGTGGGGCTTGGGGCAAGTGGCATGTTTTTCAAACAGATTTGGAAAAAGTTTTTGAGGAGAGAGAGAGAAAGTCGAAAGTGTATGGGCGGGAAAAAAAAAGTAATCTACTCCGTTCATTTTTTGTTTAAAAAGATCTACACCATTGAAACTAAATGTATCTCTTATACATTTTTGGACATTTTCAAAAACCATTCTTCCATATTATATAGATATTTTTTATTTTGTAAAAAGTCAAAAAATACATTAAATAAAAAAATCCCAAACAATCACTTTATTTGACTTTTTCATTTTTTTACAAAAACACATGTGAAAAAACAAAAAGAGTAATGTGATCGATGTTTCGATTTTTTAATAATTTTACCCAAAAAATCACATGCCAAACAGTCTCTAAGAAAGATTATTTGGTTTTAAAATAATACTTTACATCATTCTTCATAGTAATGATACTTATTATGTTATGTCTCAAAATTAAATACAAAAAATTTAGGAGAAATTACAAAAAAATAAAATAAAATAAAATAAAATGATCATTGTGACAAAATAAATTATGAATTTTTAATTTTATTAATTTAAATTTTAATATTTTGATTTGTTTTTAATTTAAACAATTTATTTATTTTCGTCAAATAAAATTGACTAAAAAATAATATTTTTATCATTAAATTTAATAATAGTATTTTAATCATTTTATGTACATAGATATTGAGTTTAATGACTAAATAAATATTTTCTATCAATTTTACTAATAAAAATAGATGAACAATTTAAAATTTCAATTGAAAAAATTAAAAATTAAAAAATTATTTTATTACAAAAGTATTTTTTTTTAATTTTCCCAAAATATATATATATTTTCTGTTGCATTGCATGTAATTTGTTTTGTGGCTGGGCTTATCATTGATTGGGAAATATTTAATTCTACCCACAATAATATATTTGATATATATTAACTTTTGATTTATTATACATTTAACAATGGAGGGTTCAATTTTTCTGCCACATCTACAATGAATTTATGAGTATAAGGCCTCTTTTGAAAATGATAAAGGAAGTCAGCTTATTAACTTATTTAGGTCATATATTATCTTTTTATTTTTTTTTTGCACATTGTTTTATAATAAGCCAAAAAATAAAAAATAAAAATCCACTTTTCCAAATATGCCTAGGAAAAAAGTTAATTTATTAACTTATTGATTCATTTAGATTATATATATATTTTTTTTACACGTTTTTCCAAAAAAAAAAAAAAGCTGCAATAAAAAAAACTAAAAATTTAACCTTTTTCATACTTCCTCAAATATCTCTAACTTTACTCTCTCTACAAGTTATACTCTAAATCTTTTACCAAATGTCATATAGACTTGCAACATTTGCTACAAAATTTGATAAAAATTTTGCCCTAATTTAGCATTCAAGGTTTGGGAGATTAAAAGGTTAAAATGGCTGTAAAAAGATAAAATGCGTTAAAAAATTAATAAGATAAAAATATTACATTTAAATCATAATCATTTCACGTTTTCTCTCACAGAAGTCAAAAAGTCTAACCCAAACGAGACATTTTTGCTGAGACTAAAATAAAAATGCTATAGATCCCAAATAATTTGTCAAGTTTTTACCAAACCTCTCATATGGGTAATGCCCACACAAACTCACATGTGTGTGGATCCCATACCTATGTGAGATGTATGATAAAAAATTTGATAGATTATTTGGGGTCCATTGCATAACAGGAATAATGTTAAGGATACAAAATTTTTTACCAAATAAATAACCAAATGTTTTGCATGGGTGTGGGGTCCGCAATTTGAGACCTATAACGCTTCAAAAGATAATCGCATATATTTTTTACACATTTTTTATATGAAAAGCTAAAAATTACTAAAATAAAATGTTTCCAAATAAGGCTAGCCAAAAAACCAAAAAATTAAAAAGCAAAACAGTTCCCAAACGAAACCTTGGTAGTTTGTAGTATTTTTCTTCAGCAATGGTTGGTGGCCCGAAAATACATGACTCAAATGACTCAAAACACCAAAAAACGACGTCGTTTTTGGTGTAAAACGACGTCGTTTTACAGAATTCGAACCATTCGAGCCACCAAACATTATTCATTTTTCTTTTACCAAACGTTAGTGAATCACAAGGCTTCATTTGGAATATGAGTTGACTTTTGACTTTAGACTTTTTTAACTATTTTAATTTGGGGTTAAAATAAGTTCGTTTACTTTTTAACTCTTTTAACTTTTATAAAAGAAAAAATGAAAAAATTATAGTTTATATATGACAATTTTCAATCGGAGACTAAAAAATTTATTTTATCTTTTTATAACTAAAAAGCCCTAATATAGGGGTGTAAATTTGACTCGGCCCACATGACATTGGGCTCGGATTTGGACCGGCCCATGTTGGATCTCACGGGCTTCCGTTAAAATTTAGATTAAATCGGACCGGTCCATAAGTCAGAAAATTAAGGGGTTGTTTAGGGTGTCCTAAATAAGTGCACTTTTTGTCTTTTTGAACTAAAAAATTGAGGTTGAAAATATGGATGTTTGGGTTAATTTTTTGACTTTTTATAAAAAAATGTGTAATAAAAAATTGTAAAAATTAATTTGTAGGGAAAAATTCAAATTGAGAGTTGTGTAATTGTAATTGTTGACTTTTAATGAATAATATTAACATTTTAACTTTTTGAGTAATTTTTAACTTTTTAACTTTTTTACAAGTTCCCAGCCGACTTCAAAATGATAGTTCAAACCCATACTCGGGTCCCAAACTAGGCTCAGGTTTGAACCTAATCAAATCTAATCGAACCGGACTCACCACATGCCCTAACATAACCCCAACCCACATGCCAAACGGGCACTAACCCTCCCGCACCTTTCAATCTACCTTTCTTCTCTGCAGCACAAGAGCTCGACGACGATGGCATCAATATCAGCAACTGGGTTGTCCTCCCCAAATCGACCCCTCTCATTCCCCCCAAAAATCTCGAATAAATCCCACAAATCTCCATCTTTCGTTTCATTCCAAGGAGGACCCAGATTAGTTCCTCAAAAATGGGCAGTTAAAGCCTCAGCCAGTGGGTCTCCTCCGGGACTCTACTCGGCCAAGATTTTCGAACTCACACCTCAGAACGTTGACATGGTTCTTGAGGACGTTCGGCCTTACCTCATCTCCGATGGTGGCAACGTCGACGTCGTCTCTGTCGAAGACGGTGTCATCTCTCTCAAACTCCAAGGTTTGTTTATTTCTGGCCTATTCTTTCATTGTTTTATGGTTTAATCTAATTGAATTGATTATATTCATCTTATTTTATTTCCAAATGAACATTCAATTTTTGTTAGTATTGGTTTTTGAGCTCGCCTGATAGATACTATTCAATTAGGGCGTCTTTATTTTTCTTTTTTCATTTTTGCTGCTGGGTTTCAATCAGAACATTGTAGAAAACATCATCATGGTAATTGATTGTTTTTACAAAAAATTTTCATGCCCCCTTTTCCCCCACCCCTTTGACCCCCTCTCTCTCTCTCTCATTGGTTACATTTTTTTTTTCTTTTTTTTCTGCTCCTCCAATCACCACACGCCACCCGCCACGTGTCGGTGGGGTTGTGGGGGTGGTGATTGGAGGGGGTCTCAATCATGACTCTTGTTTTTAACTCGGGTTTTTTGAAAATAATGTCTGAGACAAACAAAATGAATTTTAGTTTTATTTTCAGTTTTATGGGAAATTAAGAAACAATGTGCGGATAAAATGAGTGCAGCTGAGATTAGAATGGTTAGAGAGATGTGTGTAGGAAAGGTAGAATTAGAAATGAATGTATTCGTGAAATTAGAAATAAGACCTATTGAAAATAGGAAAATTAGATACAAATCCATTTTATAGAACCACTTTCTACAATCAGTGATGTGTAAAAGGGGTGATTGGCTGATTGTTAGAGAAGATATGAGAGAAAGTTGTCTTGGATATTCTAAGAGATTGCCACATCAGTGGGTTTGAAAAATGGGTCTTACTTTTGGGCCTGAGTTGCACTACTCTTGAAATAAGCTGAAAGAAAACAGGCTAAGGTGATTTGGCCATTTACAACGAAGACCATAAATGGAGATGCTAGGGAGAGGAGAAGATCTAAGTTAACATGGGATGCAATAGTAAAAAAAGGATATGAATTGATTTAATTTGACTTATCATATAGCCCTTGATAGAATACAATGGCGAAAAAGGATTCATGCAGCGGACTTCCCTTGATTAGGATACAAGGCATGGTTTGATATTTTCTGTTTTCTATTACTCTCTGAAAGTAAAAAATTGTTTTTAAAAACTCTCCCAAACACAATCAAAAAAGTTTTATGAGCTCTTTACCTTTGGAATTGCCTCCTATGTCATGCAATAAGAATACTGACTAGGAGATTTGCAGTGAAAGATTTAGGATAAGTGTGATGTGTGCACTCGATGAAAATCTTTCAGTCATACCAATTTCAATTTTTCATTTTTTGTTATGAAGTACGGACACGGGACACGACACGGATACGAGGACACACAAATTTTTAAAAAATGGGAGACACGACACGCTGGGGACACGTTTAATATATATAATTTTATTTATTTATTATATGTCTAAAATAAAAAGAAAATCATTAATTTTTATACAATTACAATAATAATAAAATTAATAAACATATTTTTAATTTTTTTTAATAAAAAATGAGTTTTTTTAAATAAAAATAATTTATTTTATGAATTTTAGGTTTAACAAAAATAAAGATAAAAAAAAGAAAAAAAAAAAAGAGAGGGAAGAAAATTAAGGAGGAGAGAGAAATAGAAAAAGAGAGAGAGAGAGAAACGGGTGAAATAAAAGAGGGAAAGTGAATCAGTAAAGGGGGAAAGTCAAATGAGAGAGAGAGCGAGAGAGGGAGAGAGAGAGAGAAGCAAAGGGAGGAGAAGAAGAAGGAGAAGAAGATGGAGACAGAAGACAAAGAGGGCGAGGCGAAGAAGAAGATAGTAGACGAATACCTCGGCTTCTTCGGTTGATGTGAACGACTTAGGGCTCCTCTCCTCTCCTCCTCGATCTCTGTCTTCTCTCCTCTCTTGATCTCTTTCTCTGTCTCTATTTCTCTTTCTGCTCCTCTCCTCCTCGACCTCTTTCTGCGTTCTCTCTTTCTCTCCAACAGTTAGGGCTTTGATCCACCTCGGGCGTGTCGAAAGTGTCACAAAGATGTCCATGGCGTCTTTGACTGCAAAAATTCAAAAAAAAAAGAGGACACGTTAGAGAGATGTCCGTGTCCGATACGTTTCCGACACTCGTACGTAGGCCCTAGGAATGTGTCAGTGCTTCATAGATTTTCTGTAAGCGTTCAAGTATTAAAGTGACATTAAGTCCATAACGACTTTGTCCTCAAGATGTTCACGAAACTAGATCTTTTGCAAATCATAAACACAGAGATGATGTAGATTTTAGAGCCTTCATGTGTTGAATTTTAGATCCCATACCTCAGATGCAATGAATAAAAACAAAAGAGGAAGAATAAAACAAGCATGCAATTGAAACTTCCAACTAACTCAAAAACTATCATACTGCATGCAGCTGAGGCATCCAAAATCATCTAGATGATGTAAGTTTGCTAGACAGCGTGACACTTGGCACTGTTGATGAGATACCAAGAATTTGGTGATTTATGTTATTCCGTGACACTAGATGAGTATTTTTCTAAATTCTACTGTCCCACTTATCAGAACATACATTATAAGCAAAACCAGGCATGCGTAAAGCTTTCATTCATTAAACATGTTTGCAACCACATCCCATTTCAGCTGCCAATCAATGCCATGATGGCTTTAAGATGACAAATAAACCATTGCTAAATTTGTGGTTTGGAATGAATCAGAAATGGCTGAAACTTGAAATTGTTGAGGTGGGTGACCAGTATAAACTCGAGAAAGTTTGTTTCCCCTCATTGTCTGAACTAGTCATTAAAATTTGTTACTTGTGTTCCTGAGCGGTGTTTCTAGGGTGAAAATGGTCATTAGATTTTCAACATAATTATACAAAGTCTGAGTGGTGTTTCAAATTTTGAGCCTTGCAAATTCATTTTTTGTTGTGAACTGGCTAAGATTTCGATGGTAAATGGAAAACAGGAGCATGTGGAAGCTGCCCTAGCTCAACAACTACCATGAAAATGGGGATTGAGCAGTACTGAAGGAAAAATTTGGAGATGGAGTCAAGGATATTCGCCAAGTATATGATGATGACCACACAAGTTAGACAACGGTAGAGGTAATTTTTGCTAACCTGAGCTACCAAGGGAGTAAAAACAATACCAAAATATCTTGAATTTCATCCATTGATAGCAATAATATGAACTACGTTGAAATTTGGGAGTGATTAGAATTTCCTGCTGTGTAAATGTAGGCGGTGAATGGCCATCTTGACGTATTGAGGCCAGCCATAAAGAACTATGGTGGGAGTGTGGAAGTATTATCTGTTGAGGGTGGCGATTGCCTTGTAAAGTATGTAGGGCCTGACTCCATTGGATCTGGAGTCAAAGCAGCAATAAAGGAGAGGTTTCCAGACATTACAAATGTTGTGTTTACTGGTTAGGCTGCTGTCAATCTTGGAAGCTCAGGGAAGTAGAGGACTGGATTTTGAATATTTTTCATGAGAGGGGGATATATTAAGCGCCACGATAGAACTTCAATTCCAATGTCTCAGTGTATTTTACCTTCTGTGTGTGACAAACATGCACCCATGTGTGTAAATCCTATATTCACAATGTATAGTCACTCTGTCATCAGTGTGTTGGCTTTGTTCCTTGATCAATAAAATCACTTGTTATGCGTCATTTCAACCATGTTTCTCTTAGCTTCATCGTGGTGTGGAGTCTCTAGTCATTGCTCTAATTGTTTTGTTTCTTTTGATGGGACAAATGAAATATGAAATCATTTCGTTTATCTTCTTGAAGGCATTATATGATATCCCAATTTCTTGCTTAGCAGTAATGGAGATTTTGAGAACAAAACATGATTTTTGAAAATAACAATTGGCTAAATTTTGTCTTTTTAAAGTCTGGAATAACAGGTATCCCATGACTTGTCAGCTGTATGAAACTCCAAACAGATTCCATGTCTGAGTGGGGCTGTAGACCTGGCCATTTTAGCTTGAGATAATAGCAGCCACTAATTTAACATTAAAATGCATTAAAAATCACAACCTTGGGTTTTATGCTTAAAAACAAACTAAATTCTTTTGAAACATATTATATTTTAGTATTTACATCAAAGAAACTTAACTAAATTCTTTCCAAGCAGACTGTATTACAACAAAGAAACTACTCTTAAGGATGAGTAGTGATGAAGTGTTTCACAATTCTCAACATTTGTTTACATTGTAATTAATTAATTAAATTCAAGTTTCTTCTATATACTGTTGCAATTAATTGATCTTCTATTGATAATTAAGATTTTCTGAAATAAAATAGTTTAGAATAGTAGAACCAAATTGGTATTTGTACTTTAGTTTTGGTTTTGGTTTGATTACATAGCTTCAATGGCTGGTTCTAGTTTTAATTTTTTAAAAATCATAAGAAGCGGTTTAGTCCCATGATCACTTTAAAATCAAACCAATCCGATTCATGACCATCTCTATTGACGTTAACACCGTTCAAAAATCAACAAGGGAATATGAGTCTGGGGGTAGCACTCTCGGCATGAAGTTTGGTGGTATTTATTGTACTATTTCAGTTAGGATTTCAATGTGAGAGTGTGAAAGCATTGTAGACTAAAGTGATTCAGAGCTCTATAATTATTGCTTAGAATGGATTTGATCTCCTATCATTCGTTGACGTAGACACGTTGTTGAACCTTGTATATATATCTTATATATCTTGTTTGCAATTCGATTCTAGGCTTATTAACTTGACAGAGTTTGGTTTTGGTTCTATATTATTGGGAACTACAAAGAGCAGTTAGGTCGCATGTTTATCTTAAAACCGAATCAATCTGATCAATGGAGACTCCAACTGAGGTGAACACTGTTCAAAATCAATAAACAAAGAAAGGATATTTTTGAAACTTTACAATAAAATGCATCAAAAACCTTAGTTTGAGGTAACAACTTTGGCCCAAAGTCGCTTAGCTTTTAGCGTAAGATTGTGACAATTGTGTATAATGGATTTGATCTACTTTGACTCAAAGACGTAGCATATTATCAAATCACGTATATATTGTATTCTGTGTACTTAGTTTATTTATATTACTACTTTATAATTGGATTGGTTTCTTGAACAGTCCATTTCACTGGATATCAGCATAACAAATGACATGAGGTTAATAGAATAATTCAGCAGAAATCATCAAAGAAATCAATGTAACGATGTTCTTACTGTCAATCACCAAAACGACATCAGTAATATTCCATCAATTCTTCTTTCTCTTTTGTTTTCTTTTCCCCTACTAGAACGGCAAGACATGAGCTATTTCTCAAGTCCTTGTATGATTATTTTGTTTGGCCTTAATTAAGCCCATTGGGATTAAAAGATAAGAAAGCACTAACCCCCAGTTAAGATTAAGTCCAAAGACAAACATCTAATTAAGTATGATCCAACTAACTAGGTCAAATAGTCTAAAGACCACAACATACATTCTTTTCTTGTTCTTTTATTTCCTTGTGTTCTCATTTGAGAAAGAGTAGCGATATATAAATAGTAGTATTTTTTTGTAGAATGATGTGTCTATTTTGGCTTGTAGTTTCAAAAATATTGTTGATATATCGTTTGAATGAGTTTCTTTGAATGAAAGTACTTCGGTTTGTTTGGAAAATGGCTTTTTGATTAAAAGATAAGGTGAAAAAAATTAACATATTTGAGAAGGATTTTTTAAACTTTTACGAAAAAAATATGTAAAAAGTAGTGCAAATGGGAAAAAATGTTTGACTTTGTAAAGTGAATGAGAAGAAATATTTGACATTTTTTGTATAAGTTGAAAACTTTTTGACGATTTTAATAACTTTTGACTGAAATAGTTACTTGTCAAACGTGGCCTGATAGTAAATCATTTTTTGTTAGAAAAATAGGCAGAGAAACTCCAATTAAGACTTGGTCCAAGGAAGAACTTCTAATTAATAAAGTCCAACTCCAATTCCAACTACATATGGCAAAGGTTTTTTTGTTATTGTCATTTGTTCTTTGGCTTTACTTGTTTATCTCCTTCTCATATGTGCTCTTGTGTTTCTTTGTTGGTGCTCAACTGTTTGGTGACTGAGACACTGAAACTTAAATAACTACTAATTTATTTAATTTTTTTGTATTAAAGAAATTCCACATGTTACAATAATATTTTGAGTTTTGTTGTGTTTCATAGACAATGCTTTTATGTAAAGTGAGTGAGGCCTCGTTTGGGAACAGGTTAATTTAGTAACTTTTTGACTATTTAGCTAAAATATGAGCTAAAAAAACTAGTATGTTTGGGATGACTTTTTGACTTTTTACGAAAAGATGTGCAAAAAGTAGAGAGAAAAGAGAATCTTTGACTTTTTGGGATGGGTCGTTGGCTTTTTGATTTTTTTAGTGATTTTTTGACTAAAAAAGTCACTTACCAAACGAGGCCTGAGACTATTGTTAGATGAAAGGATTCACATTATTGTTCAAATCGAATTTCTAGTCATAACTGACAGTTGCATCTGAATTTTTTTTTAAATTTTTTTTATATGATTTATTTACGTTATGTTTGGTTGATGGATTTGGGAAGGAATTTAGAAACGGAAAAGGAAAAGGTAAGTGAAATGTAAATAAAATATACCTACATTTTACTTAATTTCACACACTTTTTTCTTTTTCCTTTCTAAATTCCCCAACCAAACACAGCGTTAAAGTTTTTGATATGAGATCACAAAATTATCACTAATTTAAACTCACCACTATTATCGTTTTCGACTTCCTTCTCTGTTCAAGCATAATTTCTCTAAAAATTAATAAGTAATATATAGTCTAATGACATGTTTAATGGTTCCACTTTGGCTTCCTAATTAACTAATTTACAAAATTATCAATCACCTAATTTGATTTTATTGCAGCTTGCCGGGACAGTACACATGCAATCAGTGACATAAATTTGGTTTAGAGGCCTGCAAAGTTGTGCCAAGTGGCAAGGAAGGAGGAATTTAAGACCCACTTTTACTTTTTTCACTATTTTCTAACATATAATAATTTGCATGGAAATCACTTTTTATTTTTGCTCATTTAAAAAAATAAAAAACACCTACATTACATTACATATGCAATATTAATAATAATGGAAGGTATTGTCCTCTGGTTTTCATGTTCTTAATATCGGCCGGCTTTGTCCATGGAAAGTAAGACATTTATTCCTAAAATTTAGGATTGGGAATGATCGATCAATAATATGATTTTTGGAAAATACTATTCACTTCATTTTTGTATATATTTTATTCTTTTATTTTTGTATATATTTTATTCTTTTATTTATATATACGGTCCATATCATCATGTGTATTTAAGAATCATATTTTAAAAGTCTCAAGTTTCTTTTTAAGCTGGAATTTATTTGTTGAGTATTATTAAAATTTGTTGGATGAGTTTTTTTTATATTTTTTTTAGGGGCAAAAGGTGGAGGACCAACGACATTTTTTGCATTGTTGACAATAATTTTATGAACTATTTGCTCTTCTTATAGATGAAAGTAACAAAAGTACTGTTGTAGTTTGAGAGATATGCCTTGGTGAAGAAAAAAAAAAAATCCTAAAATTTTGTTTGTCATACATTGTATTGAATTTTAAATTTGATATATATATATAAAAAAAAAGAGAAATAGAATAGAAGCAAAAATCTTTTTTTCATCTTCTCTATGGGACATTTATCCTGTCTTATAATTTTATATTCATGTTTTATGATTTTGGTACTAGATTTATGTTTTAGAGGACAATACCAAGTTAGAAAGAATGGTAGGCGTCGTAGGACGAGATGGTGGGACCTAAAAGGGGATAAATTAGAAATATTTAAGAATCGAATGGATAAGGAAGGTACTTGGGACTTAGAAGGTGATGCTAACACTATATGGAATTCGATGGCCAATTGTATGAGGAGAATCTCAAGGAAAGTGCTTGGAGAGTCGAAAAGAACGGGACCCAGCTCTAGGGAAACTTGGTGGTGGAGGGAAGAGGTTCAAGCGGTAGTTAAGGCAAAAAAAGAGTGCTTTAAAAAGTGGCAGAATGATAGAATTGAGGAAAACCTTAAGAGCTATAGATTGGCTAATAAGGAGGTCAAGAAAGTAGTCAGAGAGATTAAGTTGAAAGCTTATGATGACCTATACACTAGACTAGATAGTAAGGAGGGAGAGAAGAGGGTTTACAAACTTGCTAAGATACGGGAGAGGAAAACAAGAGATTTTAATAAAGTAAAGTGCATCAAGAGTGAGGATTCTAAGGTATTGGGGAAGGATGATGAGATTAAGGAAAGATGGAAGAATTATTTTGAGAAACTGTTAAATAAGGAACATGGAATTACGACAATAGAGGAAGAAATAGCTAGTAATACGATAAACCAAGACTATAGGTTCTATCGCAGGATTAGGTACTTTGAAGTGGAGATTGCATTTAAGAAGATGAAATCAAATAAGGTTTTAGGACCTGATGATATCCCTATTGAAGCTTGGAAGTGTTTGGGTAAAAAGGGAGTTGCTTGGTTGACTAGGTTGTTTAGCAAAATTTTGTTGACTAGGAACATGCCGGATGAGTGGAGGAAGAGTATTTTAGTGCCAATCTATAAAAATAAAGGTAATGTCCAGAATTGTAACAACTATAGAGGAATCAAGCTAATGTGTCATATAATGAAAGTGTGGGAGAGGGTGATGGAACGTCGATTGCGAGAAATAACAGAGGTGTCAGAGAATCAATTTGGGTTTATGCCTGGTAGGTCAACAATGGAAGCGATCTATCTTTTTAGGAGAGTAATAGAAAAGTATAAAGAAAAGAAAAGAGACATTCATATGGTGTTTATCGACCTTGAGAAAGCATATGACAAAGTGCCCCGAGATATAAGATGATGGGTGTTAGAGAAAAAAGGGGTGACAAAAGGCTACATTGACGTGATTAGGGACATGTATGAAGGGGTGGTGACCACTATTAGATCGCCAGCTGGAGAGACAAATGAATTTCCTATTACTGTAGGGTTACACCAAGGATCTACCTTAAGTCCTTATTTTTTTGCTTTAGTTATGGACGAGTTGACGATAAATATTCAGGATGACGTGCCATGGTATATGCTTTTTGCAGACGATATTGTGTTAGTGGATGAGACTAGAGAAGGAGTTAACACAAAGTTGGAGATTTGGAGAAAAACACTTGAATCTAAAGGATTTCGGATAAGCAGAACTAAGACAGAGTACATGGAGTGTAAATTTAGTAACAGTAACAATGAAAGCAGAGGAGAAGTGAAGATTGAGAACCAAGAATTGTCTAAGAGTAAACATTTTTGTTATTTAGGGTCGATTATCTTACAAATGAGAGATTGATGCAGATGTGGCCCATAGGATTAAGGCGGGATGGTGTAAATGGAGAAGTGCGTCTGGGGTATTGTGCGATAAACGAATACCCACTAGACTAAAAGGTAAGTTTTATAGAACGACTATTAGACCAGCTATGTTGTATGGGACGGAGTGTTGGGCAACCAAGAAACAACATGTAGATAAGATGAGTGTGGCTGAGATGAGGATGCTAAGGTGGATGTGTGGTAAGACTAGACAAGACAAGATTAGGAATGAGTGTATTCGGGAATGGGTATGAGTAGCACCGATAGAAGATAAGTTGAGAGAGAATCGTTTGAGATGGTTTGGTCATATTTAACGGAGACCAACAAAGGCAGTAGTTAAGAGATGCGATGCTGTAACGGTGGATGGAAGTGTTAGAGGATGGGGTAGGCCTAGATTAACGTTGACTAGCGTTATAAATAGAGATATGAATCTACTTAATTTGACTAATGAAATGACATTTGATAGAGCCGTGTGGAGAAGAAGGATTCATGTAGCCGACCCCATTTGATGGGACTTAAGGCTTGGTTTGGTTTTGTTTGGTTATTGTTGAAATATGTTATTTTCATAACCTAGAAAAATTTTAAAAATAATTATAAAAAAAACTTCAAAAAAGTGTTTATTAAAAAAATAAAAGAAAAAAAATCCAACTTTTTAACTTTTTTTTTTTTCCTTTCTTTAATGAAGTTTGTTTATTTTATAAAAATGATTTAATTTTTGTCAAGGAAAGTGACAAATAAAATAAAATAAACAGCTGTTAAATGTCACGCTTCACTTTTATTATAATCATTCATTTTCTTATATTATCATAATCTGATCACTTGACTAAGTAATTTCAATCAATTTAATTTTTTATAAAAACAATATTATGCACTAACAATTTGAATATTGAAAAAGGCTCAAGATAAACCCATATCAAGAAAACTAAACTGCAGATCAAGTTCATTTATATGGACGAGAGAAACCTGGTTTTTATAAATATACTTTTGAGTTAAATTAAGGTCATTCATTGAGTTACAAATTATACTCAAATGTTTCACTCTCTTGTTTTTATTAGGGTGAATTACAAACACACTCCTTGAGATTTATTTAAATTATAAATTAGTTCTTGTGATTCTAAAAATTATATTATGTTCTTTAAGGTTTCTAATTTTATAATAAATAGGTACTTTTATTAATAAATCATCAAATTAATTAACAGTTTTTAATAATGTTAAAATTTTATTTCAATTAATAATTTAGATAATTTTATTATTGTAAGGTGAACAATTAGAAATTTTATTTTTTTAATTAATTTTGTTAAATGAAAAATTCTGACAGGAAGGCATTTGTAATTTTTCAAATTACAAGAATATTAGTATTTTAAGTAAATTTCAACAACGTACTTATAATTCATCCTTTTTATTATGAATTCCTCGTTTGCACAAGAACATGTTCAAAAGCAGACATATAAATCCCAATTTTAGCTTTTTTTAAGCTTTGAATTGACCAAAATAAACGAAATTTCTTACTTTTTGCAAATGATTAAATCTAGTATATTTGACTGATTTTAAGCTTTGAATTGACCATCATTTTAGTTGTTGCAATTCTTTTCGTTTCTTTTTTATGTTTATAGATTGGACCAATTGATGCATTGACCATGGCCTAAAAAACATTTTAAAAGGTTACAAAGGTCTACTTATTTAATAGTTATGTTTCAAATTTACAATTGACTTCATAATGAAATTTATTTTTATTTAATCTTCTTAACCTGTATTGGCATGAGACTCTTGATTTTTATTTAAATATGACCGAATCACTATTTAATTTTTTATTTCATTGTCAAATTAATTTTAACTTATGTCAAAGCTACCCGAAAGTAAACTAATATTTAATAACAATTTATGAAGTAAAAAAGAAATATTAATATGATTAGCTCACATATGTATATATAATTTTAAGATCTAGATTGTTCTCCATCCAAATCTACATCCATCAATTCTAAATTCTATTTCAATATTAGTGTGCTTCCACCATATCTAGAATGAATAATTATTTACATATTTCGGCCTTATTTGGTTTGTGTTTCTCAAAAAATTTTGGGAAAAATTATCTACAAATAAGTTTTCAAAAGTAATCAAACCAAACAAATTTTTCTAAAATTTTTTTCCAAAACTTATTTGGTTTACAAGTTTTCCAAACAAATCTTTCTCTCATACACATCAAATCAATCACTTTTTCCAAAACTCTCTCTCAAAATAATTTTTCAAAACATCTTTTCAAAAAAAACCAAACCAAACAAATTTTCGTACTTTTTATCTCAAAACATGTTTCTCAAATACAAACCAAACAAGCCCTTCAATTTTATGTAATTTTTCTACCTATATAACATGACCCATATATATATATATATATTAAGTTAAATAAATATTTTTTTCTTATGAATGCAGTGGAATCAACATTATTTAATGCACATGTAACCTATTATTTTATATTGAGTCTCTCCCTCTCTCGTGTATATAAGTATCAAGACGTGTGTGTGTATGTTTCAAAGTTGGAACGTAAAATCCATTCTTCAACCTTCCATAATCTTTCTTCTTCTATCACTATATATATTTGCAGATATTTAAGTATGGTTGTGCCATCTCGGACTCCATTTCGGACCAAGAAGGCAAGGTCTGTGGGAATTCCCATTATTGACCTTTCTCTTGAGAGGTCTGTGTTGTCTGAGAAAATTGTGCAGGCATGTCAAGACTATGGTTTCTTCAAGGTGGTCAACCATGGTGTTCCCATGGAGATCATTGCAAGAATGGAGAAGGAAGGGAGTGATTTTTTCGCAAAACCCGCTTCGGAGAAGCAACAACAAGCGGGGGGCCTGCCTAGTCCATTTGGTTATGGCTGCAAAAATATTGGCTTCAATGGTGATGTGGGTGAGCTTGAGTATCTTCTTCTTCACACAAACCATCTCTCCATTTCTGACATATCCAAAGCTATCTCCTCTATTAACCCAACAAAGTTCAGGTAATATTATTATTATTATGTTACTCATATGTCTATGTCATTGGCATGAAAAAATTTAAGTATATAGAATTTGATCATAGAATAATCAATAATAACTTTCTTGCTTGATATGAGTCCTATTCAATGTGTGTCTTTTATTTCATTTAAAAGGATCGTCTCAAGTGTTATAATCCAATTTTCATGAATCTAGAAGAACATAATTGCCATATAATCTTGTTCATGGTTATCCCATTCTTAGTTCGTATGTATGTCTATCCATTGCAATTTTGGAGTGCTCCTAATTTAAAAAGAAAATGTTATGAATCTTACTTAAATATTTTAAATTTATCTTGAATGAGAGTTGTGTAATTGAGATTAAATTAGTATAGTGTGAAATATATATGTAAAATAAATTTTAAATCATAAGCTGACAATTTTAAGTAAATTTTGAATAATAAAATTTGAATTTATAATATTAACGGATTAAAAAAGCAATTATTTACACATTGACTAAAAGTCATCAAATAATGTTGAAAAGAAGCCACTTGTCTATTTTCCGTTTCAACTTCTTTTCAATGCCAATAGTTATTGTACTTAATATTCCGATTTACCCAAAAAAAAAAAAAAAAAAAAGATATTGTACTTGCACGTCAATTAATTATAAAATTAAACACAACCGTTTTACATAAATCAAAGGCATGAGTTAAATTGACAAGATAAGCACAAAGGCCTTGTTTGGGGATTTGTTTTTTTAGCCTAAAAGTTAAAAGTAAACAACTTATATTAAAAAGTCAAAAATTCTCTTTTCTCTCTATTTTTTGTACATTTTTTTCATAAAAAATCAAAAAATATCTCAAACATATTAGTTTTTTTTATATCATATTTTAACTCAAAAGTCAAAAAGTTACTAAAAAAATATGTTCCCATACGAAGTCTAAGTTAATAAGATAAAATATCACATTTAAAGTATAATTATTTTATTTTTTCTTTTACAACCATCACATCCAAAATAAAATAAAAAATTCTTCCCACAAGGAGTTAATTTAGCTAATAGCTAATTTAGTTCTTTCCAAACGAAAGCTTAATTAATGGCGTAGCAAGAAACTTTACAGATGGCACATTATATTAATCCACCTTTATTAAACGGTAGAGTGACAAATATCTAATTTAAATTGCGAGAATAATACTATACATACCAATTGATATACTAACTAGTGTACCAATTGATAATGTGACATAATTTAAGAGATTTTTAGAATTTGTAATGTGATTAATGAATGAGGTCAATAATAATGTCATAACTAATATTGATACATTAATTAATATATTAATTAGTGTATGTAGCACCACCGCACCCTATTTGTTTGGTGCATTACGTGACTGAAAGGCTAATTAATAATTTTTTCTGTATTGGTGTCAATTCCTTACAAATGGACGCTATATTGTGTTCAAGAATAAATAAATAAAAATAAATATACATGTATATTAAGGTCTTGTTTGGCAAGTTAACATTTTAGTCAAAAAGTTAAAAAGTTACTAAAAAAGTCAAAAAACCTATAACTTATACCAAAAAGTCAAAGATTCTATTTTCTCTCTACTTTTTACACATATTTTTATAAAAAGCTAAAAAGTCACCCAAAACATACTAGTTTTTTTACCTCATATTTTAGTTAAAAAATTACTAAGGCCAAGTTTGGCATATAGCCAAAAAGTCAAAAAGTCAAAAAGTTACTCAAAAAGTTAAAAAGTTAAAACTATTCACCAAAAGTCAACAATTACGGCTGCACAACTCCCAAGTCGAATTTTTCCCCACAAATCAACTTTTACAATTTTTTGTTACACATTTTTCCATAAAAAGTCAAAAAGTTAACCCAAACATCTATATTTTCAACCTCTATTTTTTAGTCCAAAAAGACAAAAAATACACTTATTTAGGACACCCCAAACAACCCCTAAAATAGCCTGTTCCCAAACGAGGCCTAGGAAAGTTAATTTGTATCACCAACCAAAAAAAAAAAAACCTTAATCTCATTTTGAAAGGTTCATCATCAACTATATAAAAATTATATTTTTTTTTGAAATTTAAAAATAATTAAGAAATTTGTAAATTTCTTAAAGATATGATAATTATTGATCAGTAATTTTCAACTTTGATGATTTTTCCAATTCAGTATTCTTAAGAAATAAAATGAAAATTTCAATTTCATTTATAAAATAAAATTAAAAAATCAAAATATCATTATGACAAAGGGCGACGTCATATTTTTTTGCAATGTATAGGAGGTTTAGGGCTAGAGCAGTAAATTATCCATAATTTATAACTAGCATTTTATTTAAAAAGTATGTTTTGCTCAAAGTGTACCAATTTAACTGTTATATGATCAAACTTAACTCTTATATGATGATATCTACATATAAAATGAATATAAATTATTTCTTAATTTTTTAAAAATAAAATTTTGAGTAAAAATTATGATCACTAAGCATTGTTAGAATACTTTTCATTCAACAATCGAAATCTCAAAATTACAGATTTTGGATATAGATTTTGGACTAGTAGTTATATAGCATCATTTTTTAGTGTGAGATTTTGAATTCAACTTCTATATAGGGTTATTAAATGAATCAAGTACTTGAATTTGACTAATTAAAAATTCATTTGAGATCGATTCGTTATGTAAAGAAATTGAGTTTGAACACAAATTTAAACCTGTTAAGTTTTCAAACAAAGTTTGAACAACCTACTACATTGCTTGATAAACTTATATATACTATAAAAAATTAAATTACGTGAGCTTGATTTGTGTTTGACTCATAAAAAACTCGTTTGAGATCAAATTGTTACATAAATAAGCGAAGTTTGAATATAATTTTAAACTTGTTAAATTATCAAAGCAAGTTTGAACAACTTACAACTCGGCTCATTTTCAGCCACTCTTATGAAGAGAAATTTAATACAATGTGTGATGGTATTTATCTGTCTCCATTATAAAAGTTATACATAATAGTTAATTATTTTTTTTCCAAGTTTACCTATTACAAAAAAAGAAAGAAAGAAAAGAAATCTCATATAAGATCATGAGAATTTTTAATTTTATTTTATTCAAAGGTCACGAGTTAAACATGAATTATTACCTGAAAAGTGTACGAGTGAAATTGACATGAGATCTTGGTAAGTTCAAAAAGAAATTAAAGAAAAAAAAATTAAAAACCTTGTAAACTACTTATAGATTAAAATAGCTAAAGGCTCAGAAATTATATCTAGAATCTTACTCTGAAAATTAACGTAGGATTTAAATTTAACTTTTATGTGGTAGGAATTATATATAAAATGAATTTAAATGATATTGAATTTTTAAAATAAATAATATTACTGATTATAGGTACATTTGTCCTGGGTAAAGCATTGCACATGCATTGCTTCAACTTTATGGATTATTTCAAGTCCATGCAGTGATGGCATTGGAAGAAATTGAAGTGGTAGTACAATAACAGACTCAGTAGAAACAAATCAAAAACTTTTAAGTACAATAATAGTGTCAGAAACAAATCAAAATCAAAATCAAAGATAGAGATTGAGCCTCCATGCATTGCGTTATGTGTCCTTTACCAATTTTGGATAGGGAGAGGGGGACCTCTGCCTTGAACATTTTTTCCAATTAAAGAATTTCCAAGCTGGCGATGATCGTGAAAATGCTGACATTTTTCTAAGCTTAAAATCCCTCAGATATTTTATCCTTTTCTACAATTCTCCTTTTTATTTTACTAATTTAAAATAAATGAATAAAATAGGAGAGCTCAATTTATTGTGATAGTCTTTTATAAGCATAATTATAAGAGTTCCTATTTGCAAGAGATTCAGAACTAGAACTAAAACGAGACGAGGAGAGGCATGGATGGACCCTTAGTCCCACCAACATCCTCCTGAAGAGCTAAAGTTGGGATATGAGAATTACATCAATCTCACGAAGACTCGAATCTAAAGTTATATGTTGGCTAAACTCACAAGATGCTCCAAGAGCCCTATGTTACGATAATTAGATATAATCCTTTGGTAGTAGGGCCCGTCACTTTGTGTTAGTATAAACTATGTTAACATATGTGGTGTTTAATATTTTGTTATTGAAGTATTAGGCTTTTGAAGTAAAATTATATAACAAGTAGCACACGACACTCTAAAACACCTCAACAATTTTATGTGACATAGAGGCTGAGAAATTATTAATATTTCCTATTCTTCCTATGGTGTAGAGTTTGAAATGAATTTTATATTTGACAGTTGTGCTGTGAATGATTATATACAAGCAGTTAGGAGCTTGACATGCGAGATGCTAGATCTAATGGCTGAAGGTCTATGGGTTCCAGACAAATCCATCTTCAGTAGGCTCATCGGTGACGTTCATAGTGATTCATGTTTCAGGCTCAATCACTACCCTCCTATGGAAAACTCTAGGGAATGGGATCCATCTCCAAAGCTTAATGCAAATACTCGTATGGGGTTTGGAGAGCATTCTGACCCTCAAATCTTGACCATCCTACGATCAAACGATGTTGAAGGCCTTCAAATTTGTTTACATGATGGGTTATGGGTCCCTGTCACTCCTGACCCCACTGAATTTTGCGTGTTTGTGGGTGATGTTTTACAGGTTAGTAATATATTCACTTTTATTATTTTACCCATATTCAGTATGCAATTATTATTTATTTTTTATACAGAAATTATGTTTGTATGACATTTTCATTAACTCCCATTAAGCTTGACAAGTCAAAACGATGAAACTAGAAAGAAAAAAATACTCCCAAAATGAAATAGATGAACTAAATTTATTTTAAATATGATTCATACTACATTAATATAAACTTATATCATACATTTTATTTTCGGGATATTTTTCATGGCACATATCTTTTCCAATTTTGTTATTGACATATTTCTAATTGATGTTGGCAATGAAAGGCTATGACAAATGGAAAGTTTGTGAGCGCAAGACACAGGGTAATAGTAGCAAACTCAGTGAAACCCAGAATGTCAATGATATATTTTGGGGCTCCACCCCTTAATGCATGGATCTCTCCTCTTCCAAAGATGGTATCACCCCAAAAACCAAGTCTCTACAAACCGTTCACTTGGAGTGAATTCAAGAAAGCTGCCTACTCTCTACCTTTGGGAGATTGTCGTCTCAAACGTTTTAAAGATTCTCTTCAAATCAGTCTAAGAACACAGGAACTATTGTCACAAAATATGACACATAATTTATATTAATGGACAAGATTTTTTAAAAGTGGATCTAATCCCTTCATATCAAATTTTGTAAAATTTTATCTATTTATGCGTATTCTGTGTTTAATTTTTATATTCATAACTGAATTATATATATGTGTGTGCGCACGTGTGTTTGATAGAAGTTAAAGGAAGGGTGTGTCTGAATTATGATGGCAGGGGAATTTTTTTGTGCTCCAAGTGCTTCGGCTGTGTATTTATGTGTTTTTTTCATTATGCTTCAAGTGGGAAATGATTTGTGCTTTTACATTAAAAAAACGACAATGCTACATAGCTCAAATTTTGTGGCTCAAAAATGGCTTAAATTGTCAAAACGACGTCGTTTTGAGTACAGAACAACATAAAAATGGCCAAAACGACGTCGTTTTGGCTATTTGAGCCACTTTTGAGCCACAAAATTTGAGCTACGAGACATTTTTCTTAAAAAAAACTATAGTGTGAGTTTGGATCAATAGAAATAAAGATTCTTTTCCTCAATACGTACAATGACCTTTTGCGTTGGATTTCGCCCCGAAGAAAATGCTTTTGTTGCTCTTCTTCTTCTTCTTCATTTTTGTTTTTGGTTTTTTGTTTTCTCATTTGGTCAATAAATTTGAAGCACAGTAATGTTATGAACTAAGAGAATTTGTTTTTTTTTCAAAAAAAACTCTGAAAAAACAATCTGTTGTTGTGATTTGTTTAAATATGGGTTCCATTGTACAATAAGGGAAAGAGTTCGGCAATTTTTTTGTTGCTTTTTTTTTTTTTTTTTTTCTTCTTTTTCATTAGTGAAATTTTTACAAATATCTTTAAAATTTATTTATCCTTTTTAGGTATTTTTAGACCAAACTAGAATACTCTAATTTTTTTTAAAACCAAATTTGAAAAAAATCCATGAAAAACAAGGTAAATAGTGTTTTTTGTTTTTTCCCGTCACTACAAGAATTTACATATTTTGCGACCACTTTTGCGGACCAAAAAAATTTTGGTCGCAAAAAAATGATATTTGGTGACCAAATATTAATTAGTCGCGAATGATCTTTGTTTTTGGCGACCAAATATTATTGGTCGCAGAAGGTTATATTTTGGCGACTAAAAAATGAATTGGTCGCAGAAAGTGACATGCTTTTGCCGACCAACTACAAATTTGGTCGCGGAAGGTCAAATTTTTTTTGGTGACCAAAAATTTGATAGCCAAAAACTTATTTTCAGCAACTAAAAAAAATTTGTCGCCAAATTAGTACTTTTAGTGACTAATATTTTAGTTGCCGTTGATTGATATTTGGCGACTAAAAAAATTTGTCGGCGAAGGTACTTTTTTTTGCGACTAATATGGTCTTTTGGTTGCCAAAAATTATTTTTTTCTTTGGCTACTAAAAATTTGGTCGCCAAAAATTTATTTTCAGTAACCAAAAAAATTAGTCGCCAAATTAATACATTTAGCGACTAATATTTTAGCCATCGTTGATTGAGATTTGGCGACTAAAAAGATTTGTCGGCGAAAGTACCTTTTCTGCGACAAATATTTTCGTCGCCAAATATTAATGAAATTTTTTACTTTTGATCTTTGCCAACCAAAAATGTGGTGGGCAAAATACTTATTTTTAGTGACCAAAAAACATTTTGTCGGCAATAAAGTTAAACAATTTCAAAAACACAGATTCATTTTTTGGTGGGAATACACTCTTACATTACTGCCCAATTTATTTTCTATCAATATGTACATAGACCCAAACAAGTTCAGTGTCTTGCTCTCTCTGTCTCTCTCTCTCAGACTCACCATTGTTGATTCGCCGTTCACAGTCACCGTCGGTCTTCCACCGTCGTTCACCCTCGATCTTCCACTGTCGCGCATCATTACAAATCAAAGTGCAACAATGGTAACCTCTCTCTCTCTCTCTCTCTCTCTATATATATATATATATCTCTATACATACAAATATATGTGTAGCTAATTTCGAATTAGATTCAGATTCAGATTTCGATTTAGATTTCTTTCAATCTTGTTTTCAATTCTAACCTCCTTTGATAATGGAATTAATTATTGTTCTCACCTCCTTTGCTAATGGACTCCTCAGAAGTCATTTCGTGAGTATATTCCTTCTCCACCGTGAACAACCACCATCGGCCCTCTTTTCTCTTTTACCCCTGTTTCTCTCCCATCCCTCTCTTTATATATATACTATATAATTGTTATATGAATTTGGCTATGGTGAGAGTATGTGGATGACCTGTTCGATGAAATTCCAATATGGGTTTTGAATTAGAGAAATCATGATAGTCTTTTGGATGAACTGGGTTTGGACTGATTGTCTGATTGTCTTTCCAGCCAAAGGAATGGTTTTGATATCAAGCACGGGTTTCCAAGTTACCCAGCCCGTAGATCGACAAACACTGATGTGCATCTACAGCCAACACAGAGTGTTTCCGGTAGAAGCAGCAGTGGGATGGATAGGAGCTGGAAGAACTCTGATGAAGAAGAGTATATGTGGGATGATTTGAACTCTAGATCAAGTGATCATGGTGCAATCAATAGGTCAAAGAAAGATCGTAGGATGCGATGACTCAAAGATTGGTAAGATCTCGTGCAGGAAATGAATGCTTAAATGATGAAATCGGATATTTTAGTTGTTAATTTGAAATTTTACGTGAGAGAAATTAAGCGGAGTGAAATGTGAAAAAAATTCAATATTTTAGACTATGTATTCTCTTCAATGCCTTGTCTTGTTTCAGATTTCATAGTAATCTGTTAGGACAGTTATTCTTGGTTGGTGTGTTAGATGAGATCAAGTCCAGGGATTTTGAGTTTAAATGGGATTATAAGCGTGTTTACTAGAGTTTCACACTATTGGTGTCTTGAACCATTTGATCTGTGTACTTATCGGGGTCAAATCGGTTGTTGGGTTAGATTTCGCTTGATATATTAAATAGGACTCTTGTGGACTGGTTCTTTCCAGTTTTCTAGCATACCTGCCCTCTTTATTGGTGCCATGCATGGATAAATGTATTTTCCTGTCTGTTTCGTGATTACCTGCTTGCTTGTGCATCACTTGTGTAATTCTATTTGTTTATGGCATGGTGAAAATGAAAATTTTACCCTTCCACTCAAGTTATTATCTGGGTCTAGGGATGTGTTCAAGCCATTGCTGTAATACTTGCCACTTTCATTTAGTTGCATGGCAACAGATGATTTCACTATCTTTCTTGGGCAATCTAATGTGAAGTGACCAATCAAATCGTGTCAGTTTATTTTGGTGAATATATATATATATATATAAATACATGATTAAATACATCTCTTAAATGCTTACTCCCTGGATTACTTTTAACTTTACTTGGATCATTTCAGTTCATTTGGAATTATGGAGCAAGATTACATATAAGGTACCTAGAGTAAATATAAAAATTGTTATTATGGCAAGACAGATCGATAGTCTGCTTGCCTTGTTAGAATAAAACATTTAATACTTTATTTTAAGTCTTTGGTTGGTTTACTTAGCTTGGATCATTGTAGAGTGTGCCGCTTAACTGTACATTATTATCGCAAGTGTGTGTTAGATTAGTCTCGGCCGATTTACATTCCCATGTGCAGGCTATGAAAACCATCTCTGGAAACAACAAAACGCACATGAAGTTGGGTCAAGGGTCGATAGAGAAGCTTCAACCGATTCATCGCCCACAAAACAGAGAGATCAAGCATCTTTTGGGCATTGAATGCCATCATTATGGACACAGAACAACATTCAACAGATGGCCATTCAGCTCGTAGAATTATCTCTGGTCATTTAGAAGGTTTTCCTAGTTCTTTCAAAGGTTGCCAACAACCGCAAGTTCTCTAACCAGATGCCATTCAATTCATAGATGGGACCATCTCATCTTGGTACCGCAAGTTTTGGGTTTTTGACGAATCCGGTGTCAGTTCTCTTTTCGATCAAGAGGGCAACGACACTCTGTAGGATCTGCGCATCGCTCGCGATCACCTAGGCACCAAAGATCCTCCTCACCTTCGCTAACGCTCATCCCCATCAAGTATTACACACTTTGAATGAGCAAGACAATCGCAAGCTCATCCCCTTCCTCATACTGAGCTAAGAAAACCTCAATTTTCGGTCCGATCAACATTAAGCCACCTAATCAATTTTCTCGAGATTATGTGCCTGCATACTCGTAATATTCATCCAGAAAGTCTCAAAATTGCCATCCCAAAATATGGAGACTTCATCTCCCATTATGCCTTCTAGTCAACTGAAGCAACATGTTCCTTTTTCGCAGCAACTACCTGCAGACCCTATATTGTCTAAACCTCTGGTCTATCCCATAAGTCGCCAATGAATCATATTGCAGGTTCTGGAAACCCGTCAACCACTGGGAATTCATTTTCAAATAATGCAACTCCTGCAGAAACCCCAGGGCGACAAAGCACGAGTAGCTTGTTGGCCTCAATAATGAATAGTGGAATACTCACTAACAACTCATATCGATAGCCTTCCTAAATTGGGTTTTCGAGGATTACGGGTCATCATCTCAATCAAGAATACAACCGCCTCTACCAAGTGGCCCTCCGCTTACTCAATTCACACCCTCGTGGTCCTCGGGGTCCTCGGGGCCTAGATTTGATGCAGATCCCCACCAAGTCTACCTTTCTATGAACAAACACCGTTTCCACAACTTTCTCTCAAAGAAAGGTTGAGCGGCCGCCTCGCCACCGGTCCTCTGCCTTCCTCACGTATGGGTAGTGTATCGACAAGCTTCAAAAACAAGTGAATTCTCAGATCTACTCCAAAGGTCAAGTGTACTCACTCATTGGTTGCAAAGGATTAATTTCTACATCGTCGAGTCACCAACACCGTGTCGAGTGGATTCCTACTCAACTCCAAAACCGTAAAGCAAGCATTATCAAAACTACCTCAGGCTCGCTTTCTTCGCCCAAAGAACCTCAACTATCACAGCTTCATCTAATAAGGATGAGCTTTCCAAACCTGCACTAAGAGCTCTGTGATGTTATCTCAATCCACCCCACAGAGATAAAAACTCTCATTGGTTTTGAGTTTAAGCGGATGTGATTCGTCGATCGCATCCATCGTGATCGATGAACTCATTGATGATCTTCCTCATTGTTGCAACATATGTTGTCTTCGACTTAAACTTCAAGAACGATTTGAGAGACACATGGAGTGGCATGCTGAGAAATCTGAAATGAACAGTTTAAATAAGGCTTCAAGGAGTTGGTATGCGAATTCACCGATTGGGTTGTTGGAAAGTCTGAATGCCATTCGGATATGAATTCACCGTGAATTCAGAGGCAACAAACATAAAATTGTTATGTTGTGCTTTAGAGGCAACAAACATAAAATCTATTTAATCCTATCTTCATCGTGTATTTTAGAGGGTCAATGCGAGTTCTTAGATTGAGATTCAAAGTGATAAAATGGACTTACAACTAAGTTTGTTCTTGAAGCGATTCAAACAAAAACCACCATGGCCATGGTTTGCGATGATGATTTCAATTGGTATCCTCATAATTGCATTGCTTCTTGGGGATATAATCAACGCAATGGAATCGAATAGCCAAGGTTGAGGATGATTACCATGAGATGATAGAGTCAAGAAACGAGCAGAGGCGGTGATGTTGCTAAATCACAGGTATTTGATAGTTGTAGTTCATGTATTGAAATTTTGTTAGGCTTCACCTAATATGTCTACATGGTTCTAATTGAATTTCAATCCTCTGTAGTTCCTTGCTACTATGTCCCATGAGATCAGAACCCCAATGAATGGTGTTCTTGGTAAGTTTTTGTTATTGTCCTTTATCATTTTAAGTCATTTAAATACATTGCTTTGGGGAAAACATTAAAAAATTATTTAAAAATAAACAAAGAAAGTGGGGTTGTTAAGTGATGTCTGTATATATGTTTATTCAACAGGAATGTTGCTGATGCTAATGGACACAGATCTGGATGTAACTCAACAAGACTATGTCAGAACTGCACAGGGCAGTGGAAGAGCGCTGTTTTCACTAATAAATGAGCTTTTGGACCAAGCAAAGATTGAATAAGGTAAGCTCGAGCTTGAGATTTACAGAGATATCTAAAGATCAAATCCATCAAGCTGATTCACAATTTCAAGCATAGTGCACTGAACCTCATTGTCTCCACCCACACCATCATCAAAACGTGCACCTCCTATGGCATCTAGTTCATGAAAAAACATTTTGTCAAGCTTTTTTGGAATGTGCCATCTGAAATAGTTCACGAACCAGACGGGCACCCTCCCCAACATATTTCTTAACAAGTTCACTTCCAATAACACGGATGAAACACACATCAGTTCTATTAGCCACAGCTCTAGCTAAAAGTGTCTTACCGGTACCAGGTGGACCATAGCATAGAACACCCTTAGGAGGGTCGATTTCGAGGTTCACAAACTTTTCAAGATCATTCCTTTGAAGTAACTACACAAGGAGAAACAAATAAACCATAAACAAAGAAAAAGAAAAGAAAAGAAAAGAAAAGAAAAGAAACGAAAAAACAGAGAAAACCATAAATAAGAGGAAGATTGTTTTCAACATTGTAGTAGTCTTCTATGTCTGTCTGTGCTTGTCAAGCTTGATTGTGTTTGCCATGACCATATATGAACCTTGCACTTTTCTCTGTGTAAACATGAGTCTCATTGTCCAATCTGTTAATACCCATTTCAAATTTGTAATTAGCAGTTTATACTCTGAAATTGATAATTTAATTACCTGCAAATGAGTTAGAAATTTTGATTTGAACTTACGATTCTCTAAAATTGATAATTTAATTACCCATTTCAAATATTTTCATTAAAAACAAACCTAACATTATTTCTTATTTTCTTTGGTATAGATGGATGATGGATGATCTCGTGCACGAAGCTAAATTGTACAAGACTACTTGGCAGTATAAACATTTTTGGGAGGATTAAATATTTTGGATGGATGTATATGGATAACAAATATTAGTAGTTTTATTTGTTGATAGCTGCGCATGAATAATAAATAGTTATGTTTCAAATTGTTATGCTAGATGGATGTGACTTGTGAATGAAAACTTAGAATAATTGTGTTGTGTCGAATGTTAATGAATTATGTATTGTGTCGAATGTTAATGATTCAGTTGATTTGAATGATGCTTTAAAATTATAGGTTTATTATGGATTGAATGAATTATTAGGAATTATAGGTGTATTGTTTTTCTGCTTTGGCGACCAATTTATTAGTTGCGACAAATAAATAATTTTTTTTCGCGAAAAATGACAATTGTCGACCAAGAGTTTTGGTTGCAAAAAATACATCTATTGCTGACCAAAACAGCTCTTGGTTGTGGAAACTCACTTTTGCCGACCAAAAATTTTGGTTGCGAAAAGTAACAAATGGCGACCAAATTTTTTGGTCGTGGAATGTCACAATTGGCGACCAAACTTTTTGGTCGTTGAATGTGATAATTGGCGACTAAGATATTTGGTTGGGAAAATATCACTTTTTGCGACCAAAGTGTTTTAGCGACAAAATGAATTAATCGCGGTAATTAAATATTTAGTGACCAAAAATTTAGTCGGCAAATCCAACTTTTGCCGACCAACCAAAATTTTGGTTGCGAATTACTTTTGTCGACCCTCAATTGGCGACCAAAGTAGCGACCAAAAAAATTGGTTGCGGATAACTTTTGCCGACCAAAAATAAACTTTTAGCGACCAATTTTTTTGTTGCCAAAAGTGTTAATTCTTGTAGTGCGTCTTAGTGAACTTTTTTCAAAATTGACTCATTTTTTATTATTGATTTTTTTTGGTGTACTAAAAGGACCTAAAAACTAAAAAATTGATCTGAAAGGATCTAAAAACTTAAAAACTGATATTTTTTTTTAAAAAAATTTAAAGGCAAATATTTTTTTAAAAATCAGATACCAAATGATGCCTGAGCAATGCTATAAAATAAAAATAAAAATTATAGAAAAATGTATATACAATGATGGGATAAATTTGAGTCCCCTCACTTGAAGAAAAAAAAATTGATAATTTCATGAAGAGTTTTGTAGAAAAATTCTATTATTGGTTAGAAAACTTCATTTAGAAATGAGTGAAACATATGGGATAATTCTACATGTCGAGAATGAGTAGAGAAAAATAAAAGTCATTTGTTGGGAGTAGGGCTGCAAATGAACCGAGCTGTTCATGAACAGCTCGGGCTCGGCTCGTTAAAAGCTCGTTCGAGCTCGGTTCAATTAGCTAATAAACAAGCTCGAGCTTCATTTACAGGCTCGTTTGTTAAACGAGCCGAGCTCGAGCTAAATAAGGCTCGGCTCGTTAAGGCTCGCGAGCCTTAGTATATAAGTCAAAAAAAAAACTAGGGTTCTTTGTATCGAATACATACGCCGCTTTACTCTTCCTTGCTACTTTTTGTAAGTTGTAACCTAACCTCAGACATTCAAAGAAACACAGATCTGGCCATCAATCGCACAAACTCTTCAGATCTCAGACACTCAAACATCGACGACAACGGACCGGTATAGCTTCGTTGCCCTAGTGAAGATCTGAGACTGGGAGATTATTCTTCTCTCTTGAATCCATTGTGGTAAGTTAATCTTCTTCTCTCTCTCTCTCTCTCTCTCTCTCTCAATCTCAACCATGGTGTCTCTTCTTGAATCCCTGTTTTTTTTTTCACACAGATCTGACTTTTTTTTTTTTTGATTGGCTTTTATTTCAACATATAAATTAGGGAAAGCAACACTAAGTTCAAAATAAAGATGTCAGATTTGTTGGATGGTTGAAAGGGATTTGTTTGTGTGGTTTAAGGGCTTCGTACGATCATATTGTATCATATGCATTCTACACCAGTGTTGTGATGTTTAGGGAAAGCATTCTACACCAGTGTTGTGATGTTTCATTTGCCAGGAGCTCAAATATATATATTTTTGTTGTGAAACGAGTCTACATGTTTATGGCTTTGCCATTTCTTTCTCTCAAATAATTATTGTTTATCCACAAAAGTGCATTGGAAATGTATTTTTGGAGTCATTTAGATTATTTATATATAGATCGAAAGTAATTTTTTCAATAAATATCAATCTAAGAAATTTTAAAGTTCAATTTCAGGCCAACGTTTAGTTGCTAAAGGGACAAGTGGTGGAAGTTATTTGAAGTTTAACAATAAAATATCAGTTTGTGTTTCTTAAGAAATGATTCACTTTTGAATGAGTTAACTCTTTTAACTCTACGGAGTGTAATTGAAATTTAAAATCATGGTTCTTCCTGGATAAGTTACACAAGTTGATAACTTGATATAATATCTGGTCACTCAAACAGATTTGTATGATACGATGGTAGTAGGTAATTTATTACTGTCAGCATGAGTATTGTGAATTGCTGTTTGTTAAATGGAGTATTGATTCCTATACTTTGTGTGTTATTTTTTCTATTGGAAGCTTGGGAAATTATATCTGACATCTTTGCAGTTCTTGTTAATTAAAAAAATGTGTTCCCTTTGCATATATGAGAAAGCTACTTAAAAAGTGTATTGTTTGCTTGAATTAAGATAATTAAAAGTCCCCTGTTTCTAAACTAAATCTTTGTGCAACACTAAACTGAAATAACTCAGGGTAGGTTTAGTATTAAAGTCATTATCATCAAATCTGTGTTCATATTATTTTGGTGAATAATGATAACATTTATGTGTAAGATTCTTGTACAGTTTCTTACTAGTGGGTCTTGGTTACTAGTTCAATTTTCAGTTTCTTACTAGTTTAAATATTACTAGTTCAATTTTCAATTTCTTAATGTATTATTATTATAGTTCAATTTTATTAGTGTATTAATTTATTTGTTGCATTATTGTTATTTTTCTTAGATATGTCAGATAGACAAATTAATCTCACTTCTCCAGAGCAAGATTCTTGTACACCGTTTTCATCATTTGAGGAGTCATCCACTAGTCCACTGATGGATACAGTTAATGAAGCTGCAAATGATATTGAATTAGAGGAAAATGCAAGAGAAAATGAAGTTCCCGAAGACAACAATCCGTTCCAAAAGAAGATTAGGAAACGAACATCAAGAGTTTGGAATGAAATTAAAGAAGTGGTTCTTCCAGATGGTACCAAGAAGGCTGAATGCATGCATTGCAAAACAAGACTTGCCATTCCTTCAACGGGTGCTACAACTCAACTTCTTAGGCACTTGAACAGTTGTGTTAGACGACAACTTGCTGACAAAAAGCAAAGGGTTCTATCACTTGAGACAACAAGATTCGATTGTAACCAATGTGGCGACCTTCAAGTATGACCAAGCAAAGGTGAGAAGGCTTCTCATATGATACTTTATCATGAATATCCTTTTATGCAAATGGAGCATGTTTTATTTAACAAGTTCATGGCTGAAAACTCCACATTGGCAAAAGATAACTCGTACCACAAAAAAATGATTGTGTGTCGACTTATGAGATAGAAAAGAAGAAGTTGAAAACATTATTGAAGAGTGTTAATAGGATTAGCATTACAACCGACCTATGGAAGTCAGGGCAAAAAATTCAATACATGGTTGTCACGGGTCATTTTATTGATAATGAGTGGAAGTTGCAAAAGCGTGTTCTTAACTTTTGCAATGTACCACCTCCGCACACTGGGGTTATCATTGCGGATGCTCTTCACAAGTGTCTAGTTGAATGGGGCATTGAAAATAAGGTGTGTACTATAACTGTAGATAATGCTTCATACAATGATGTTTGTTTGAGAATTTTGAAAGAAACCTTTGCAATGAAAAAGAAGTTGCTTTTGGGTGGAAAAATTTTTCATGTACGTTGTTGTGCCCACATAGTGAATATTATGGTACATGATGGGCTTGGCCAAATAGGAGATATTGTTGATGGTGTTCGAGATGGTGTCAAGTATTTGACTGCATCAGAAGCACGTCTCAATCAATTTAGTGAGATTGCTAAGCAATTGCAGTTGCCTTCAAAAAAATTGATTTTAGATTGTCCAACCCGGTGGAATGCAGCTTACATGATGTTGTCTGCTGCTTTGGAGTTTAAAGACGTCTTCCCTAGATATCAAGAAAGGGATCCAAGTTTTGTTTACGTGCCTAGCCTTGAAGATTGGGTGAAAGTTGAGACTGTATGTCAATTTTTGGCAATTTTCAATGAAGTCACAAATATCATCTCCGGGAGTGAATATCCTACTTCTAATCTGTTCCTTGCAGAGGTTTGGAGGATAAAAGAAATATTGAATGAGAAGTCGGTTGATGACAATGACTACATTAAGGCAATGGCTTTGAAGATGAAAAGAAAATTTGACAAGTATTGGGGTGAATGCAATTTGTTGATGGCTATAGCTGCAGTGTTGGATCCAAGATTCAAATTGATGCTTGTTCAGTTTTGTTTTCCAGAGATCTACCCAGAAGCTACTAGAAACATTTCCATGGTGCGTGACGCCCTATATGAGCTTTACAATGAATATGTTGTTATTCATACTTCAAGTAACAATGAGCAAACTTTGGAGCAAAGCACTCAAGAAGCTAATGATTCTAGTAATGCTAGTTATGGTTTTGGAAAAGCACTCGGGACGGGAAGATCTAAATTTGAATCTTTTTGTTAGAAAAGCACAATTCAGCCTGCAAAATCTGACTTGGACATTTATTTAGAAGAAAGTGTTTACATATGCAATGAAGGTTCAAATTCCCATTTTGATGCATTGGAGTGGTGGAAAGTAAACAACCTCAAGTATCGAATATTGTCCAAGATGGCAGCTGATATATTGTCAATTCCAATCGATCTGATGGCGTCAGTCCACATTTAGTCTTGGTGGTAGAGTTATTGATCCCTATCGAGCATCATTATCAATAAACAGTCCAAATCTTACTATGTGGATCTGATTGGATGCGTGCACTACATGGACTCAAAAGGGATCAGATGTAAGTATTTTTTAAATTATTAATTTTGATCCATACAAATCAAAGGACAAATTTCTTTATTATCAATTTATGTGAAACATAATACTGAAATAATATATTATTGTTTCTTTTGATAGACTATGGAGTCATCTTTCAAAGAGATTTTGCTTCCTTAGTTTGATATCTTTGGGTATGTTTCATCTTTAATAAACTAAATATCTTAAGTACTATCATAAGATTCATTCATATATAATAATTCTACTATTGCAGGTTGAAGGCTCCTGTGAAGTTTCCAAAGGAATGAAGACTTTTTGGTGTGTTTTCAAGTGAATCAAGTCAAGAAATTAGTGGTTTAGTTTTTGGTTATTATGTTTTGTTTAAGGATGCATTGTGTAATGTATTGTGTAATGTGTTTTATTTAAGGATGCACTATGTAATGTGTTTTAAGGCTCCTGTAATGTGTTTTATTTAAGGCTCCTGTAATGTGTTTTATTTAATGCATTGTGTAATGCATAGAATTTTTTTAATTATTAGCTGTGTATAATTTTTTTTTTTTTTGGTTTGATGCACAGATTTTTTTTTTTTTTTTGGATGCACAGATTTAAATCTTTTCTTACTAGTTGTACAGATTTTTTTCTTGGAAGTTGGATGCACAGATTTTAGTTTCTTATTACTAATTGTACATAATTTTTTTTTGGATGCACAGATTTCAGTTTTGTATTACTAATTGTACATAATTTTTTTTGGATGCATAGATTTTTGTTTTTTATTACTAATTGTACATGATTTTTTTTTGGATGCATAGATTTCAGTTTTTTATATTTTGGATGCACAGATTTCATTTTTTTAGTTATAGATGGAATTGGAATTTCGAGCTTGTTCGAGCTCGAGCTCGAGCTCGTTCGAGCTCGTTTGCGTTGTCGAGCCTGAACGAGCCGAGCTCGAGCTTTTAAACTATCTCACGAGCCGAGCTCGAACATAATTTCTGAAGCTCGAGTCGAGCTCGAGCCGAGCTCGAGCTTTTCCCATTTTGACCGAGCCGAGCCTAAACATCTGAAAGCTCGGCTCGGCTCGGCTCATTTGCAGCCCTAGTTGGGAGTAGCAACCATTAGAATCTGTATTGGGCTTATTTCCAAGGCAATCACATTTCAAAGGCCCATAGTCTTTCCACAACAGTCATTACGTCTTTGTCATGAAATAGGCTTTAAGCCCATTTAAATTCTCTAACGAACAGCATCAAAGTCTAATACCCAGGCCCTGAGCTGAGTCGGCTAAATAGGGCTCCCTAGCCCATGAACCTAGCTACTTGCTCTGGCACACAAATTACAATAGATATCATGGTTCTAGTAGGTGGCGACACATTGTTATGCGGATCAATATTTTAGAACCAAAAAAAAAAAAAAAAGACTAAAATTCATTCTAAATATGTAGTTTTTTATATTAAAATTTAATTTGTATACATTTTCTTAAAAGTGATTTAACCATTAAATTACTTAGTTAAATACCGCAATTTTTCAAAGGCCAAGAATGAGAAAAACTCATTTTACTAGTAATATGTAAGTTTGAAATCTTAAAAAAAAAAAAACACAAAAAACAAAAAACAAAAATACGTATTTATCAAAAAAAATAAAACTACATTGATCACATTTGCCTCTGTTTGTTGCTAGCATTCATTCATATCAACTAATTAAGTAAGTGGAGGTTATTAGAGGTTTACTCGTTCTTTAATTTTATGATTACTTAAGATGCATCTAAACTGGTCAAACACTTGGTCTAAAAAATAAAAAATAAAAGAACTAATTAAGCAAGTTGGTTTTAATTAAAGGTGTAGTGATAATCAAAGTTGTTGTTGTTGATGTAACCTTCTTCACCACCATCATAATATAGCATGGTGTCTACTGATCCCCAACCACTACCACCAGCAGCAGCTAACCGGGAGGCATTTCTATACTCCATAGCTTCTTCTTCTTCTTCTTCAGCATCATCAAACATGTCCTGTTCACAACAAGCATTATTGAAGCCACTAATATCCGATGCCAGTCCAGTGCCCCCGAAACAACCTCCCCAATCTGTTAAACTTGAAATATTCAGCCAGTTATTCGCCAACACATGATCATTATCACAATCAGTGAAAACTAATTGTTTCTCCAATAATTGTTGCTGCGATGATGAAGCGATCATCCATGTCTCTGTTGCGGAGGAGTCATGCTCGGCCATGGAACTTAATGCGTCTGATTCGGCTTGGATTTGATCCACCAATCTGGGCAGCAAAAAGTTTCGAATTGTGCCTCTGAACTCATTACTGTTTACGTCGCAATTGAGTTGCTTTGCTTGCTTCTGAATTCTTGTTCTCCAATAGTTCTTTATCTCATTGTCTGTTCTTCGCGGTAACTGCTGAGCTATCTTCGACCACCTTCCAACATGTCAATAAATTTTTTTTATAAAAGACAAATTACAGTGATTTTTATATGTATAATTTTCTCAAAAATATATAAATATGAATACCGATTTCCCCAACGCAAGTGGAGGTGGAGAATGAGGAACTGTTCTTGAAGGGTGAGGTTTCCGCGTCTGACATCGGGACTTAAGTAGTTCAACCACCTTAATCTGCAGCTTTTTCCAGTTCAATTCAAACCTGTTTTTGTTTTATAAGTTACTCAGATGCTAAAAATAAACATAAATAGGCAGATGGAAGGGAAGTGAAGTAAAAATGATATTTTCATCGTCTAATATAAACTGCATGACTGATACTGATACGTATTTTGATACTGTTATATAAAATTATGACGACGGGGATAATACCAGCACATTGAGCGACAGAGTTCCAAGGGCCTTCACCGTAGATGGTAATATAATTGATGAGCTTCGAGTCCTCTTCTTCAGTCCATGGACCTTTTCTAATAAACTCCATTATATATATCACTTCTTCACTCACAGAGAGAGGTAGGGGGTTATGGAGTTTTAGAGAAGACTGGTTGGTTCGTTGGAGTTTCGAGTAGCACGTTGTGGAATTTTATAGTCGGAGAGGACGTACAATTTCTGTGAACTATGGATGGTACGTATTTGGGAGTCTATTATCCAAAAATTAAATATTCTTCAACGGAGATATATAAGTACATTTTTTAGATTCCATGATATGTTAAGTTTTATAAATTGGTTTCGTTCGATAACGTTTATGTTTTCAGTTTATATTTATAAAAATTTTATAAATTGGTTTTTAGAAAAACATAAATTATAAGTGCGTTTGGTAATTGACAAAATGTTTAAAAATATTTAAAAATATAAAAAAAAAAAAGTGAGAAATGGCAAGTGGCGCAAGTGGCGGCGGAAGACAGTGGTAGAAAGTGGTGACAGTAGATGGTGGGTAGCAGGTGGTGGCGGGTGGGTGACGGTGGTGGGTGATAGCGAGTGGGTGGTGGTGGTGGTGGTGGCAGATGGGTGGCGGATGGCGGGTGCTGGTGGCGAGTGGCGGATGCACAGGTGGTGGTGGGTGGGTGGGTGGTGGCGGGTGGTAGCAGTGGGTGGTGGTGGTGGTGGCGGGTGGGTGGCGGTGGTGGGTGGTGGTGGTGAGGTGGCAAATGGTGGTGGCAGTGGGTGGTGAGTGGTGGTAGCAGGTGGTGGTGGCAAGTGGGTGGCAAGTGGGTGGCGTGTGAAGTGGGTGGTGGTGGATGGTGGGTGGTGGGTGGTAGGGGCAGGTGGGTGGTGAGTGGTGGTGACAGGTGGTGATGGTGGGGGGTGGGTGGTGGTGGCGGAAGACGGTGGTGGAAAATAGTGGCGAGTGGTGGCTAGTGTTGGGTGGTAAAAAAAAAAAAAAAAATTCAAAACTCAAAACGGAAACACATTTTTTGAGTTCATATTTTTTAGCTAAATTTATAAATTGAGACCACTGATTTATAAATCAAAAGTTTTACCAAACAAGTTTTTATTTGAATCTTTTAAATTTTTGTAAATATAAACAGAAAATTGAAAACGTAAGTGCTACCAAACGACACCTAATTGATTAATAATCAGAAATTTTTTAACCATCAATCAATCATATTATTGATACCGAGGTCTCATTTGGTATGTATTTGTTTTAGTCTAAAAGTCAAAAAGTTTTTTAAAAAATCAAAAAGTCTAAAACCTATATCAAAAGGTCAAATATTTTTTTTTCCTACTTTTTGTACATCTTTTCATAAAAAATCAAAAAGTCATTCCAAACATACTAATTTTTTTTATCTCATATTTTAGCTAAAAAGTTATTAAAATAGTCTGTTCTCAAATGAGATATGAATTTAAATAGTGAGTCTAATTTTTGGACCTGAATTACAAAACTCGTTTCTTAATTATAAAAATATTACTGTCACAATATTCTAATATTCTAATTATTTTTATAAAATAGAATATTATAATTTTTATATTGGATTGGCTTCTTAATCCATAGTAGAGTGGAGGTATTGTTGGGTTATGGGAGGTGTACATGGGCTCACTTTAAACGATTTGAATTATTTATTTTATTGGATTATGTTTTCATATTAATTATAATAAAAACTAAATTAATTCAATAACCTGGCTTACGATTCTATCATAACAAAACATAGATGGAGAGGAGTTGGACAAATACTGGGGACAAAAAGAAAATTGCTTAATTTCTCAAACAATGGTCCAAAAAGATAAATGAAGAGTACATGAAAGACACATGTTTATGTGATTATCAAATATTATTTAAGATTAAAAAAATGTATATTTTTAAATAAATAACATTTGATAAGTATGTATATTACTAGTAATTAAGTAGTACTTTTAAGTAATCTGATGTACTTAAAAAATATTATATATTTTTTGAAAATTAATGGCCATCAAATTTCCTTTATGTACTTGCACTTTTTTTGTTCTCATTCAGAGACTAGAAAGAAATTATATTATATTTTTTGCTTGGGTGAGAATGAAATATTATAAGTAAAGCAATCTTATGGAATAATAGTACTTGATGTTGTACATTAATTAATACAGGCTAAGAAAACCAATCCAAAAAAGTTTTTTAAAAATTTGTTTTGACGAATAGATATGCTACAGCAAATATGTGGAAACGAAAAATAGGTATCATATTCTCTCTTCTCTTTTGAATTCACAAAGTTCATTATTCAAATTATTCCTTCCAGCTTTTTGAATGAATTTTCGAAAAGCTCAAGAGCTTTTTGAAATATATCTTGACTTTAATTATTCAATACATTAGACTATCATAATTATCTATCCCTAATCTTCTGTCAAGGTAAATACAAGTTCCTCAGCAAGAAACTCTTTGATGTTGCAAATTTACATCTAATATTTGATCTTTTTTTTTTTTTTTTTTATAGAGATGAAACTTAAACTACGGTTTATTAACCCCTCTATCTCCTTTTTCTTTAAAAAAGAAATAAGTCTACAAACACATAAATCAATCACAGAATTAAATACAGAGAACATTTTTTTATTGCCGGGAACTATTTTTGATGAAATTTGAATATGAATAAGATTATTAATAGGTTTGTAAGGATAAATTATACCAAAAATTACATGGGACAAAGAATTATATATCAAGATTATTGAGATAAGTTATCTTATAAGAAAGTATTAAAATAGAGGAAGTTATTATGCTTGGTGAGGATGAGATAAAAAAATAAAATAATTTTTTACAATTGGATGAAGGAGATAAATAATTTGGAGATATGCCTAATCCCTTAATGCTACAATTTCAATTAACATTATTTATTCCACATTTAATCCTTCACACTAATATTAAGGCCTCGTTTGGCAACTGAACATTTTAGCCAAAAAGTCAAAAAGTTACTAAATTAACCAAAAAGCCAACAACCCATACCAAAAAGTCAAAGATTTTCTTTTCTCTCTACTTTTTGCACATCTTTTCGTAAAAAGCCAAAAAGTCATCCAAAATATACTAATTTTTTTTAGTTCATATTTTAACCAAATAACTAAAAAATTATTAAATTAACCTATTCCCAAACGAGGCCTAAAATTATTGCTAAACAAAAATCACTAAAAAACATATCAGACCCAATGTTCCTCCTCATTCCTTTTCCTCTTCCTTATAGCAACCATGATTCGTAGCTCGAAAGTCTGGCTTGAGTTTGGCTCGAGGGGTCGTTTTGACTCCCTTTTTTTTTTTCCTGGTTTTTGTTGCAGAACGAGAAGGGAGAAGAAGGGAAGAGAAGGGAGGAGGAGGAGGGAGGGGGCCATAAAATCGACTGGAGGAGGAGGAGGGAGGGGGAGGAGGCGGGCGAGCTGCGAGAGGCGAGCGACAGCGAGCCTGCTTCGCCCGGCCGAGACGACGGAGTGGCGGCGGGGCTGGGGCGACGATCGGCGACAATCGACGATGGTGGAACGTGACGACGATTGATGATGACAACGATCCTCTCGCTCTCCCTCTTCTTCCCCTCTGCATCTCTCTTTCTCTCCCTCTTCCTCTTCTTCCTCTCTTCTCTCCCTCTTCCTTCTTCCTCACATATTCAAGCCAAATATTCGAGCCAAATATTTGAGCTACCAATCTTAATTCTTCCTTATAGCAACTCTAATGATGAAAGTCCAGAAGGCTTCGTCAACACCATTATTTGACTTGTACACAATTTAATGAAGTCATTTATTGCAATATCACTCCAATGATTATTATGTTATTTGGTACAGTCAATACTCATTTTAAATTTTGATCATTGAATTTTCTCTTAAAAAAATCTAGTGATCGCGATCGTCCTAGTGATGAGGTAAACTGGTGCCGAATTCGGCACAAATCACAAGATTTGGCTTTGTCAAAATTTAACTCAAAATTTGATAGTTTTTATTTTTATTTTGTATAAAGACATAATTAAAAATAAATTTGGTTTAAGAAGTTAATACATTATTAGAGTTGCTCTTATCTCATGATGATTTTAGTTTGTCTCGAATTATTTAACTAAGCTGCTTATAATTTTTTTTTTAATCCTAAAAGCGTTTACCAAGTTATTTGATACTAATTTTAATTATAACTTATTATGTAAATAAAAATAATTTAAATAAATTATCTAAAAATTATGAGAGAAATATTTTTAATTATGAATTTTTAACTTAATATAAGTTACTATAATTTTTAACTAGTGTTTGATTATGTAATCAAGTTATGTTCTTTTCCTTTTTCTTTTCTTTTTTTTCTCTTAAAGTTATCTTCTATCCTCAATGGGCAAGCTCATGATACTTTTGACAGGAACACTATATGTTTGTTTAGCCGCATGGGAGGAGGGATTGGATTGGCATGACTGTACGCCTCACTTATAACTTGTTTGGTTATAATTTAGGAGGGAAAAGTAATAGTCCGAAGGGTTTAATAATTCCCCTCAATAGAGAGATGAACTTGGCTGAATTTTGGAGGAAATTAAGAAAATAATAAGCGGATTGATTTTATTTTATATAGAAAATTTATTTTTTTTAATTTTTTGCTAAGTGCATTTGTTTGTTTTAATATTTATTTTAGTTTTTTTAATATAGAAATAATTTTTTTATTTATTTTATATAAAAATAATTTAACAATTCCATCACTAATCATCTCTCATACTATCATTATAACAACCACACTTTTATTTAATTCCCTCACTAACAATCCCAACATTAATAATTTCATCACTAACCCTCTTCTCACTAATAATCACATCCGAACTAATCCGCCAAACAAACGTGGCCGAAGTTTTAACCATTTTAGGAATGTCGTCATTCAAGTAATTGGAGTCAACGGCTTCGTTTGGAAAGTGAGTTAATTTTTTAATTTTTTTTATTTTTTAGCTATTTTAAGTTGGGGTTAAAAAGTTCGTTTAGGTTAAGTTTTTTGACTTTTATGTGAGAAAAAATAAAATAATTATTATTTAAATGTGACATTTTATTTTATTAATTTTTTAGTCTATTTTAAGTTATGCCAAATGATGGCAACGAGTCCCATAATTGGATAGTTCTTTGGTTGGTAATTGTATTTTTAATTTTTTTTTTGAGTAAATCATAAATACATTTCTTAAAATTTATTTAAAATACGATTTATCTTATATGATTCTAAAAATTACATCTTACCTCTTAAAGTTTTAATTTCATAACACATGACATTTTTTATTTATGAATCATCAAGTCAATTAACAATTTTTAACGATGTCAGAAATTTATTTTAATTAGTAATTTAAGTAATTTTATCATTTTATATAAGAGCAGTTAGAAAATTTTGTTTTTTAATTAATTTTGCTAATTGTAAGATTCTAATAGGGGGATATGTGTAATTTTTTAAATTATATGAAGCAGTTTGTATTTTAAACAAATCTCAAAGGGTGTGCTTATAATTTACTCTCTCTTCTTTTCTTTTTTCTTGTTTTCTTTTTTTTTTTGGTTAACTTCCTTTGTACTTAGTGAGTTTTAAAAGAAATTTTTTTCTTAAATTTTAAATTATATATTTTTTAAAATTTACTATAAAAAATTCAAAAAAATAAAATAAAACTGTGGTATTTTGAATCCCTCCCAAATCGATCCAAAAACGATTAATTTGATTTCTCACTCCAAATTGGGAACTGGACCAAAAAGACAAAACATAATAGAATCTCACTCTTTAAACATACCCTAACTTTACATATATTTATTTATTTATTATAAAAAATAAAACAATTCCACATCAAGCATTTTACTTCTATAGGAAATTAATTCAATCAATTGAAGTAGTAATAGAGTAACATATGGATATATCCCATTTAATTGTTGTTAAGACACAAATTTAAACCAAAGGCTTAAAATAGAGTAGCATGATGCTCCGTTTGACAAGGAGATTTGAGGCTATTTTAGTCACGAAAGGCAAAATAGACTATTTTAGCCACAACAAATAAAATATCACATCTAACCCATAATCATTACACTCTTCTCTCACAAAAAAATTCAAAAAAGTCAAAAAGTCCTTCCCAAACCAAACTTTTTAACCCAGGCTAAAATAGTCAAAAAAATTAAAAAGTCAAAAAGCCAACCCACTTCCCAAACGAAGGTGTTTTGCTTCTATAGGAAATTAATTCAAAATAGAGTAACAGATGGATATATCCCGTTTAATTTTTGTTAAGACACAAAAAATTTAAACCAAAGGCTTAAAATTATTAACTCCATATATCATTCAGTATAATCACCAACATCTTATTTACTTAGAGGGTTGCTATACGTCCCTACCTTTCTTCTTACAATCTCTCACTCCTTTGAACTCTTACCACTAAAATTACTCCATTCCTCATTTTTCTTTGGACCCCTACCATAATTTCAAATATACCCCTAACCCTCATTTTCTCCATTTCCTCTATTTACAAACTCTCATTGCTGCTGGAACCCTTCTCCGGCAGTGCCACTCCTTTCCTACCACCGCCATTCTCTTCTCCACCCTCTTCCTGTCACCCTAGCCCTTTCTCATTCCTCCGTTTTCATCTTTTTCACACACACACACACACTTACTCTCTCTCTCTCTCTCTCTCTCTCTCTCATGTAGGCAGCTAGGATTTGAGATCTCAATGGAGATCTCTATGTTTGAGATTGTAGATCGCGATAGTGGAGATGGCTAGGTTTGAGATCTCAAATCGGGACAATGACAGAGGTGACTAGGGTTTGAGAAAAAAGAGGTCACCTCCTTTTCTCTCTCTCTCTCTCTCTCTCTCACGGTGGCTAGAGTTTCATGAAGAAATTGTGGTCGACAGTCTGGGTTGTATTAGTGGCGAAATCACCAAGAATAGAAGTAGAGGTCGCCTCTCTCACAGCCGACGGTGGTGGTAGGCAGTGATGGAATTAAGGTTAGGGTTAGACTTGGGAGTATAGGGATGGAGACAAAATTGAAATTTGATATTAGGACAAAATTGTAATAAAATAAAATAAAATAAATGAGGGGTCCAAAGAAAAAAGTTAGGCATTTAGCAACCCTCTTTACTTACTGTTAATCTATAGGCTCAATTTGTTTTGAGTGATGAATAATACGATTGGATTAGTAATGAGTGGGTCTGCAAAAAATCATACTTATTTTTGAAATGTGCCATGGGATTAAGAGTCCTATGAGATTATGAAACCCTTCCACAGAGATCATGTTTGTTTAGACAGTCTAGATAAGGAGGAATTGTAATCTATCAGACTATTGATCTTGAGATATATAGTTCCTGAACTATTGGGTTGGAAAGAATGTGTATCCCGAGTTTGTTTTATCATGGAATTAGATATTTGGAAATAATTATTCTATTAAATTTAATGTTTAATTGAAATATTATGAAGAAAGATAAATGCTTAATAGACTATTTTACCCTTTTCAATTATTTACTAAGTAATAGCAATACTAAATTTGTCTTTAATATTTTAATTGTTTTTGTGTAGATTAAATAAAAAATTATTTTATTTAATTTTTTAAAAATTAAATAAATTTATTTATTTAATTTTAATTAAATAAATAAAACATCAATAAAAAATTTATGTTATTTTTGAAATAAAATTTTAAATAATTTTTTTTAAATATTAAATAATCAGTTTAAATAAAAAATCAATAAAAATTAAATAATGAAATAAAATAAAATATCAACAAAAACTTAAAATAAAACATTAATAAAAAATCTATAAAAATTTGTTTAAAAAATTAAGTAAATAAACATCATTAAAAATTAAATTAAATTATTTTATTTTATTTTTTAATTGAGATTTTTATATTTTATTTTATTTTACTAAATACAATACATAATGAAATCAAATACTTGGAGGGCAAATGTGTCATTTTACAACTTAGTCTCATGAGATTCCAATCCCACCATTTCTATTCTACATCCCTCTAGGACACAATAGTTCAACATGAAAAATGTCTTATACCCCCAGTGGGGGTGTCCTCCACTACCCCTATTGTTTTTTGATTGGCTCAATAATTATTATTATTATTTTATTTTTATTTTTATTTTTTTTTTCAGTCTTGCTCTGTGAGCCCCCCCCCGGTAGAGGTGGGGGTGTTGGGGGTCACCCTCCACTAGAGGTCCCCAGCAACGTTGGTTCAACATATATGGGATCGATAGTCCGGTGGGACTCTTAATTTGGCCTATAAATTCTCACCAAATAATGGACTTCATAGTAGATTGGACATGGAGTCAAATTTCTCCTCCAATGCTTCTAAACAAACATCCTTTAGCAATCCCATGGAGAGGTAGTATTATAAAATGAATATTTTGTCCTTCATTTTATAAAACAACTAAGTCACCTTCTCTATAACAAGAATTTTTATGGAATTTTAAAAATTTTACATTAAACTAATATTACTATAAAATGCACAAAGAAACACAATTTATGTTATATCTCCAACATCAAACTAGTAATCCCCTCTTATGTTCTTTCTTTTTTTTTTGATTTTCGGTGCATGTTCATGTAAAAAATTAATTAATTTTTGTAAGAAGGGGTAATTACCATTTAGTGGTAATTTATAAAAATAATTACATATTAATGAAAAAAATTATAATTATAATTATAATTTTAATATTTATAATATTTATTATTTTTTGTAATTATTTTCTTCAACATTCACTGCTAGATAATTTTCTCAAAAAAGGTGTAACTGTTGAGTAGTACAGTACGGAACTCCAAAATATACTTGTGAAAGAGGGAATGGGTTATGCTACAAATGAAGATTAGACAATACCTATTTGTTTTATATTGTTAATTTTTTTTTGTTACCCTTTTATATCACTTTTTACATACATATTTATGATTGATTTTTTATTTAAAATTTTATTTTCTAAAAGAAGAGAATTCATTGTTGACTTTTTTCTTAAAAAATATTTATAAAGTAATATAATATTTTACCACCTAACTTGTAATATAAATTGGTGAGATAAAAAAAAATGTCATATAATATTGCACATAAATAATGGACGTAGAAAGAGAAGATTAGAGTTGCATCATCAAGATGAGGTAGGATGTTCTTCAATACATGATTGGATCGCTTGGGAATCAAAGGGATGGGAATAAATCCATCTCACAAAAGCTTTTTTTTATTATTATTATTATTGTTATTATTTTTTATTTTTTTCAGTTATTGCAACAATTACATGAGAGATCAATAAATTATTTATTAGCTAAATTACACTCACAACCTCTGAAATTTAAGAAAATGTAATTAGTCCTATAAATTTGACGTAATTATACCGACTTTTCTCCAAAGAATTAAAAACTATGTAGATGTTGGATAGATACAGCAATAAATAAAGGTTAATATATATTTTAGTAGAAAAAATACAATAACATATCTTTTCATCTATACGACTCACAAATCATTGATGAAAAAAAGTTTACATTATGTAAATTAAAATTTTGAGAGAGACCGGTGTAATCATTAGCTTCAATTTAAAAATTTCAGCCCCCAAAATTGAAAAGAAATTCCATCTTTTTCTTTCTAATGTCATTCAATTTTGCATTATTTTATCTCTCAATTTGAAATTTCTAAATGACAATGAAATTTCACTTTCTAAAAATAATGAACACAGTAAAATTTTATTGTCTAAAAATTGTAAACACAGTGAAAATTTACTATGTTTGTATTTTTAGAATTTCATATTCAACATTGACCTTCTTTAATGGACGCGGGGTCTCTGCGGTGGGTAATCCTTTGCCGTGCCTGTTGTGCTTAAAATGGCACTGTTTAATCTTCTTTTTTTTTTTTCTTCATGTTCTGACTTTATTTTTTGGCATGATAAATTACACTTTGTCCTAAACCTTAAACCCTAAAATAAAAATAAATAAATTTTAAGAATTAAACACCAAACACCAAACCCTAAAATAAAAAAAATAAATTTTAAGAATTAAACCCTAAACCCTAATCCTTAAATCCAAAAATAAAAATAAAAAAATTTAAGAATTAAACCCTAAACCCTAAAATAAAAATAATAAATTTTATCCCTAAACCTTAAAATAAAATAAAAAAATTTAAGAATTAAACTTTAAATCCTAAATCCTAAAATAAATATAAAAAAAATTTATCCCTAAACCTTAAAATAAAAAATAAAAATAAAAAGTTTTAAGAACTAAATCCTAAACTCTAAACCCTAAAATAAAAATAAATAAATTTTAAGAATTAAAGTAGAAAAGTGACCAACCAAAAAAAGAAAAAATAATAATAAAAAAAAGAAACGGCATTTGGTTGGTCGCTTTTTTACCTTTTTACTTTAATTCTTAAAATTTATTATTTTTATTTTGGGGTTTAGAGTTTAGGGTTTAGTTCTTAAATTTTTTTTTAATTTTTTTTTAATTTTAGGGTTTAGGGATTATTTTTTTTATTTTTTGTTTTAGGGTTTAGGATTTAGGGTTTAATTCTTAATTTTTTTTTATTTTAGGATTTAGGGATAAAATTTATTTTTTATTTTTATTTTATGGTTTAGGGTTTAATTCTTAAAATTATTTTTTATTTTAGAGTTTAAGATTTAGAGTTTAGGGTTTAATTCTTAAATTTTTTTTATTTTTATTTTATGGTTTAGGGTTAGGATTTAGGGTTTAATTCTTAAATTTTTTTATTTTTATTTTTATTTTATGGTTTAGGATTTAGGATTTAGGGTTTAATTCTTAAATTTTTTTATTTATTTTAGGGTTTAGGGTTTGGAATTTAATTCTTAAAATTTATTTATTTTTATTTTAGGGTTTAAGGTTTAGGGCAAAGTATAATTTATCATGCCAAAAAATAAAGTCAGAACATTGAAAAAAAAAAAGAAAAAGAAAAAGAAAAAGAAAAAGAAGAAGATTAAACGGTGCCATTTTAGGCACAGCGGTAGGGGATTACCCACCGCATTGACCCCACGATAGATCTAATAAAAGAAAGTGCCTTGGTTCTTGTTTATTTCTGATGTACCCAAAAAATACAAATAAGGGAAATTTAGCTATAAATCCCCCTTACCTTCCTTTCATTGTTAAAAGGACTAAGAAAAAAATTATATTTTTTAAACCCCCTCATAATTATAAAATTTTACATAAAGGATAAATTTATTATTTAAATATTTTATATGACTTTTATACCCTCAATTAATTCTTCCCACTCTCTTCCCCACTCTCTTCAAGAAGACCAAACCTTTATCCCCCGTCCCTCCTCCTGCACCACCTTCCTCCGCCTCTTCAACCCTAACCCTAATTCCCCCATCGAGTGTTTTCAGTCAATTTAGGAATCGCGATTGGGATCTCACAAAGCCCTAGCAGTCGTGACTGGACTCATAATCTTATCAACAAGTTAGATTGAAGTCTTCTCTAACTTGAGACCACTTCAACTTGCGAGTCTCCAGTTTTGCTTGAGTTCTGGTTTGATAGTTTGAATCTTGTTCAATTTTTGTTGCTGCTGTGACTGAATTAAAATTCTGGATCAAATTATTCTTGTGTCTACTTTTCAAGATGCTAGATATCCTATGTGATGGTTTATGCTGTGAGTTTGGTTAAGAAACTGAGATGAATTTCTCAATTGGAAAGAGGAATGATGTAAATCCAAATCAAACTCATAATCTACGAGTTAAGATGAAGCAACTGAGTATTTTTGAGACTTAAAGTTTCAAAAATCTGAAAAATTTGTAAAATTTGAAAAATCTGAAGAATCGGGGTATGAAAAATTGAGATTTGTTTGAAATTTTCAGATTATAGGCGTGATTCAAGGATTATAGGCATGTTTCAATATTTTTCAGAGTAAACATCGATTTATTCAAGGATTATAGGCTTGATTCAAAGCTCAAAGCTAAAAGTTCCATTGATTTTTCAGAGTAAACATCAAATTTCATTTGATAGAACCAGAGTAAAATTTTACTCTGGTTCTATTGCTCTGTTTTTTTCATTTGACAGAACCAGAGTAAAATTTTACTTTCATACAGAGTAAAATTTTACTTTTAGTTTCGTGAGTCTCACGTTTACTTGTTTTTGAGTAAAATTTTACTTTTATCTGAGTAAAATTTTACTTTTATCTGAGTAAAATTTTAGTCTAGTTTCAGAGTGGAACATTTTACACTTATTCAGAGTAAAAATTTACTTTCATATAGAGTAAAATTTTACTTTCATACAGAGTAAAATTTTACTTTTAGTTTCAGAGTGTAAAATTTTACTTTTATACAGAGTAAAATTTTACTAATTTTACTTTCATACGGAGTAAAATTTTACTTTCATACAGAGTAAAATTGTATGAGGGTAATATGGTAAAAGAAACAAGTTTTAAAATATCAGGGGGTTTTGAAAGTACTTATATAATTCTTGTCCTTTTGACAGACAAATTAGATAGTGAGGGGGCTATGACCAAATCTCCCTAAAAATAACACGCCCCTTTACCAGATATAAATTTTGGATTGAAGTCATATCGCAAGGTTACTAGGTTGTATTCCTACCACTTCTTTTGTGTTTCTTGAATTAGAGATGCTACTTGACGTTCTTGCATATACACCCCCAAAAAACAAAAATGGTAGTAAGCTCAATGCATTTTCTAGAATCCTAATTTATCCAATTTCTCCTTTTTTGTTTTTATTTTTTTACCTTGTAGTTTTCCCAACAAAAAGCAAAAAAGAATTCCTACCTAAGGTCATCAGTGAGATACTGAGGGGTGTTTTAAGAAGTTGGTTAAAAGTTAATTTTTTGATGTTTTTGACTTTTTCGTCTACTTGTGGATAAAAATAATGACAGATGATGTGATAAAAAATTAGTTAAAAACTAAAAGCTAACTTTTAACCAGGTTCTCAAAGTACCCTGAGTTGCCTTTCCATTGCTCCACTTTTCTAGACCAGAAAGAACTTACTAAAAACCTTGCTTTATTCTTTGTTTTTCAAAAGCTTATGTCAATTACTAGAAAGAATAATTACCCATTCTTCACTCACATAACATAATCCTCCTTTCACTTTTCTTTTTTTGGTCAAAAATCCTGCTTCCATTTCAAGCATTACTTTCTCAAAAATAGAAAATAAAACTAAATAAATAAGAAGCATCATCTATACAATATTGTGGAGGGTAAAAATATTGACTCAGAGCCCAAAAAAATGAATGTATGGCCTAGAGCATTTAACCCAGCTAAAGCAGCTCCAAATTAAGGACGAAGTCCAAGCCCTCATTAAGTCTATCCAAAGAAGAGACAAAGTGGCATGACCAATGGTTTGAATAAGATCATTTTTTGGAAGGAAATCCACAGTATAAAGGAGAGCCCTTGGATCCATTTGTAACCTACGATGGAGATCAGATTCGAAAGAAGATAAGGATGTAGGATCAATATATCCTGACAACATGATCGTCCGATGAGCAAGATCCGACAGTCGAAGATGGAAATAAATATCCGAACTAATCCAAGCCATCCAAAATGAAACAAATCTAACAATGACGAATCGAGATAGCTTGACCACTTGCTCGACCAAGGTCTAGGGGCATAAAGTACCGTTGGATCAAGATAGTCATTCAACAGTCCAAATACAAGGTATTGACACTATAAAATGGAGGACCAGAAAATAACAAAAGGAGGCAAGTAAAAAACAAACAGTATAACTAGTCTTCCTTTTCAATATAATATGCCCAAACACTATTCTAACTTGACCGTCGGAGGGTCCTTCCAACCAAATCTGGTCGGGAGTGTCACTGATGACTTTGTGTCTTTTTGCAGAGCATAGAAATGAACAACTTATCTCATTTTTTTTTGTGGAGAAAATTTCATCATTTCACAAATATATATATATATATATATATATTTATAATTTTATTCATAACTGTTTAATTAAATAAAACAAAAGGAAAGAAAACAGCTGAAAAAATATTTTGGGCATCTCTTTTTATACTGAGAGCATCAATTGTACTAATCATTGTACAAAAGCCCTCCTCAATTTGTTGTTGATCTATTTGCCAGCAACAACTAGATTAATGCTATATGTCATCTGTTAATCTATTAAACTATGAGTAATGTTCGAAATTTCAAAAATTTTATTAAAATTTCTACCAAATGTCTTACATGGGAATGAGACCCACATAATGTGAGTTTCATGTAAGTCCCACACCTATGTGACATTTGATAAATTTTTTAGAGTTTAAAGCATTTTTGTTGAACTATATCCATTGAGAGCTTCTTTATGTGTTGTTATCCACTAAGTGGAATTAATGTTGGGGAGAAAAAAAAATTATTCCACAGAAAAGAAAGTTTGGGTCAAACCAAAAAATATAATCTTAATTGGATAAATTATGTAAATGGTTCTTGAAATATATAATTAATTTTATTTTGGTCCTTAATATTTAATTTGTATAAATTGCAATCCTAAATTTCACTTATTTAATCTGATGTAGTCCCTTTCCTTAATTTGTATAAAGAACTCATGTCAACATCACATCAAAAATTGAAGGACATAAATGACTTTTTAACACATCTATTTATGTTAAATACTACCAATCAAATAGTCAAACATGATATTTGGCTCTCTCAATAAAAGTTGAATAAAAAAAAATAAATAAAAGTTGAATAAAAAAAAAACATGATATGTATTTGGCTCTCTCAATAATAGAATTAAAGGTTTTGATGGTGTTTGTTTTGTAAATAATATATTTTTAATGTATCTCATAGTTAATTTAAGTAAAAAATGTGATAAATTCTTTTTAATACCTTTCAAGTGTTTGATGTCAGACTGATATAAGTATTTTTCATATATTTTACTTCGATGAGAGTTGGAGTAAGAGACTAAACTGAATTAATGAATAAAATTTAAGGATGTAATTGATACAAATTAAGTATTAAAATACCAAAATGAAATAAGTCATATAGGTTGAGGCTTATTTGTATCATTCATGATTAATCTTATTCTTGATCTTAATTACCAAGAAAAAAAAAATTAAGTGCTTGGGGGAATCAATCCAAGGGCTAGTAGTGAGTTTGGCTTATTATTATGCGTTAAGTGCTTTAATTGGGAAACACCCATACTTACCCATCGGTCAAAAAGGCCCACCCTAAATTAAAATTTATGCTAAAGATAGTGGCTTTGGTGGATTCCCAAAGCTGGGTAAAAATGAGAAGAAAAAAAAAATTATATGTATTAATTAGTATATTAATTAATGTATCAATTAATGATGTGGCATAATTTAAAAGATTTTTAGTACTTGTAATTTCTATAATGAGTGGGGTTAATAATAATATCATAACTAGTATTGATATATTAATTAGTACACTAATTAGTGCATGTAGCACCACCGAAAAAAAAAATAGTTTTTGGTTGTTTAGCTCTTTAGAACATTCCTTATCGTGGTTAAAATGACAATAATATTAAAAATACATAATGATTCACAAAAAAATTTAATAAAATTTGAGATTAGATATGAAAGGTTTGTATTGAAAATAAATCTCAACTAATTATTACATTTTTTGTAATATATTTTGTCTTTTGATTATGTGTTCTTAGCATTAATGTTAAAATTTATAATTATTTAATATTTGTATCCTAAGTCAAAAGTTTGGACTAAATATGGGATTATTTTATTTTAAAATTATTAAATTCAATTTTTTTCTTTTATAAAACATTACTACACTGGACTCCCTAAAAATTTTAATTAACATAATATTTAACTCATTTTAATCATACCCGTTAAGATGGGAACAAATTGTTGTATTCATTTTGAAAGACTTTTGTGACAAAGTATTAAGGGCGAATTACACTAAAATTGCCTATAATTTAGAACTCGTATCACTTTAATTTCTAACTTTTCAATTGTGACACATTTGATAATAAATTTTCAATCTTATTCCAAACAATTGAGAATATATTATTGCTCAATTTCAAGGACAAAGTCGTCAATTTAATAAAATATAAACTAATTTTAAAAAATGTCCAAAAAATATTGTTGAATTTCTAAAAATTATTTTTACCCACCAAAGATAAAATTATGTAAAATTGATAAATCTTTTAAGCATTTATTTATTTATTTTACCAAATTAATTATTATTATGTGTTTAGATGATGATCATACAATGTGTGGTTGTTAGGTTTTTAATGTGTAATCAAAATATTTAATATATGAAATTTTTTTAGTTTTGAATTTTTTGATTTAATAGATTGATTTAATAATGATATCAAAATTGTCGCCATATTTGAGTTTTGGAAAAATAGAATCTAATTTAATGAAAATAAAAGCAACCATCCATCACATGATCATTATCCAAATACATAATAAAAATTAATTTGGTAAAAAAAATAAATGTGTAAAAAATTTATCAATTTTACATAATTTTATCTTTGGTGAGTAGAAATAATTTTTAAAAATTCAAAAATATTTTTAATATTTATTTTTGTCAAATTAATTTATATTTATCAAATTGACGACTTTGTCCTTGAAGTTGAGTAATGGTATTTTTAATTATTCTTATTTGGAACAAGATTCAAAATTCAGGTTCAATGTGTCACAATTGAAAAATCAAGGACCAAAGTGACACAACCCCAAACTATAGGGACTGTTAGTGTAATTTGTCCAAGTATTAATTTGTTTTGATGTTCAATTAATTATGACTATAGTTTTTTCCCCCCCTAAAATATTGTTAGTTAATATTAATAATAAATGATTTATGTTCTATTACGAAGATGAATGACTCTTTTTATTCAATAGTTTATACTTTTCTTTATTAGAATTTGTACAAATTTTAAAATGTAAAATTGAAATAAAGTGTACTACTATTGAGTCTCAAACTAATCTGGGAGAAGTTATACTATTGAGTCTCAAACTAATCTAAATTGAAGGTTGATTGGGACTTAATGGCCATTTGGATTTGTTAATGTCATTAACATTATTGTTGAGACAAAGGCCTTCCGAATAATATTTGCTAAGGTTGTGTTAAGATTTTAGATTTGTAGAAAAAACATAAAAAGTAAAGCAAAAGAGAAATAAAACATAAGCTAATTTTTATTTTCCCTCTCAGAATTCAAGATTCACATACTACCAAAATCAATCTGCATGCATGATAAAAGATGGAAAAAACAATGCATGAAGCTATAGACCATAGTAATGATAATGAGGCTATGATGTTAAGGACTAATTCTCCAACAAAAAGTAATGGCACAAATTCTTGAAATTTCCAATAACAAAACAACATTGTTGCCAATTTAATTCAAATACTACGTATGAAGTTCATTTTATCTTATAGAATAATGTACGGAATTCATATGGGAAACCTTAGAATGGTTATGTAAGTGAAAAATATATCTTGTTGATGAAGATAACACAATGCAGGAGAACATCACAACGACCGTGTATTCAAGATCTACAAAAGAAAATACGATTAGTGCCCAGCCAGTAAGTGATTGGAAGTACTCCAACACTCAAGTTAGTTGCTATAATACCAATTGAAAATAATATGGTAAAAAGCTAAAATAATAAAAAAAATTAATTAGTACTATCGCGTCTTAAAAATATGAAAAACAAATGTTTTAATTTTTATTTTATTTTAATGATGTAAAAATATATGAAAAGGCCTCGTTTAGATTTTTGGGTTCACGCCCCATAAAAGGTTACTAAGCTGCCTCTAGCTTCAAATATGTTGCAAAATGAGGCCTAAAAATGTTCTTTTGTAACCCCCCCATTGTTTCTTCAATTTTTGACAGACTTAAATATGTTTCTCAACAATAACAATGTTTATGCATCCAAATTCAATGAGGTACATAACATCTTAGCAATTCTCATTTGCCTTCTCAGTGCATCTTTCATACAAAAATCAGATTTAAATAGCCATTCTCTCAAATTTAAATAGTTTGAGAAGCCCCGAAGAATCTACAAGCTTGCCAATTTTTTGTGCAGCAGCAGCCAAAGTTGCACCGCTTTTGCAAAAAGCAAACCTGATATATCTCTCTTGATAACTATAATCAACTAGAGGAAATTTCCCCAAATACAAATTTCTATGGAAAAAACCAAACCCTGGCACGACCACCACTCCTGCTTGTTTAATTAGTTCCTCGACAAATTCCATCTAAAAGCATCAAACTCAGTGTTAATCCATTAAAACATAACACAACATAACAATAATAAGATATTTAGATGATCTCAAAACTGAACTAAACTCTTAAAAAAACCCTATACTCCATCACATGAAATCTGATCAATCCAGTTCGCTGTGGACATACATGAGCTTATTTCGTGCAATTTTTTACAAGTGGAAAATTGAAAATTAAAAAGAAAAAGCTAAAGCTAAAAGCATCTCTCCCCCAACTTTCAAATAATAAATTTTGTTTAGCTTATTTAAACTATTTTTGACTCACAAGATGTCAACAGAAATTGACCAAACAATCTAACACAATTTCCTAAAATAAACAAAACTATAAGCAGTTCCATAAGCTGAACCAAAGTAAGAAGCATCATGGATCATCCAATGTCACAAACACCTGCTTAAGTTTCACATGAGTAGTCAAATTGCAATGCGTTTCTCCTAGTTCATCAAGTTTTGCCTTGGAGTATACATCAGCTATAAGCAGATGAAATAGCTTATATGAATGACTAAGAAAAAGAAAATAGGGTCAACTTCTTTCCTAAACTTGGTTGATTGCAAATTGCAATAGTGTTTTGGTCGAGCAAGCCAACAAGGATTTTGCTATATAACAAGCAGCCATTACATAATAGATAACAAACTTGTGTTGGGTCGATCTTGATTTACGGTTCATTACTCAAGTGCTAGTTGCATTCAAAAGTTCTCTTACTGATATACAAACACACATTTCAGAACCTTAGTTAAGATCTGGGAAAAAATGACCAAATTACAAGAACTATAAAATGAATTTGAATCAAACGAGATTCAGGCTCAAAAAATAAAAAATACCACCAAGTTGAAAATCCATGAAATGGATCCAACCATGAAGGAAAATTTTTTAGTGTTTTATCATCTCGAACTAAATGCGGCTGTCTTAAAGTAAAATCAAATTTTAACAATTGTGCCCTATAACTGAACCAATAAATGAAAAGGCAAGTTCTATAAATATAATGCATTATAATTTATAATGTTGTATAAACTAATGTATGATGAAGAGAATATTGAACAAATAAGTTATCTTGATTGATAATTCCTATTGTCATGCCCTAGAGGCAATACTTCTAAAACATAACCAACTCTAGAAATAACCACAATAGGTTGTCATTCATCCAATCTCAAAAAAGCAAATACAATAGTATATACATGTATTGAATTCTTGATATGCACAGACTAGGTAAAGAAGACACGTACATTAGATAGCGCACAATTCTCAGGAAGCTCCGCAAATAGAAAAAATGAACCTTGAGGCTTAAATTGAACCTGGAAGCCAACCCCATCAAGCAACTAGATAGTGTAATTTCTTCTTGATTCATAATCCTAATCACAAATGCAAATACGCATTACAAAAACAATTGGCATTATCATGAGCACAAATTTTATCAGAGTAAGCTATTGCATGCAATCAAATTGACAAATTAGTGCTTTCTAAATCCTACTCTTCTCAACGATTCAAAGTATTCTAAAGGGCTTCTCAAAGCAGTCAAGGCAGCTTCTTGGAAAGGTGCTGGAGTAGAGTCCATTAATTTAGTATGGATACTTCTAATTGCAGATGCAATACAAGCATGAGCAACCGCCCGTCCAATTCTCCAACCTGATAGAGACATACCCATGTCAACATAGTGCAGATCCAAACATGAGCACACATAGAAACCGTTTACTGGTCATTTAAGTAGTGATAGGATCTTAGAAGCACTGACACTCCAAGATGGGTGCCGTGTCTATGTTTGACACTATGGGGAGCGTGTGTCCATGTGTCCACTCAAATTTTTTAATTATTATTTGTTTGTAGGACACAATGGGAACACTTTATGGACAAGTGTCTTGTGTTTGGACACACCTCAGGACACTTATGTAGTTTTTTTTCTATAGTTTCACAAAGCTAATTTGGAATCAAAGTAAAATATATGAAAATAAAGCAAGAATAAGTAGAAAAAAAAAAATTAAAATACACCCAAATATACAACGATACCTCTCAGATCTATGTATCCTAAATTTATATTTTTATACACAGTAAATAAAAAAAATTGTTGTATCCCTGTCATGCCTGTGTTTTGATTTTTTGAGAATCAACATGTGCTGTGTTTGGATCCGTGCTTCTTAAGATAGAACATAATGCACGCATGGTAGAAACACTTCAACAGAATTTTGAAAGAACATGAAATCTTCCAAGATTAGCACATGTAAAGTACAATTCTGGCAGGTAAGATATTGAAGCATGCCTGTAACACTGTAAGTCTTGGACAAGGAAAATGTGATGATAGTTCGCCTTTACATTCCTGGAAGTGAGGCCAAGGATATATGTGTCTCGTCGTCATAAGCAATATGCTCGTATACCTGCAGAACATCGACAAAACATAAAAGATCAATTGAAACAAACAATAGATTTTGGTTAACAAATGAAAAAAAAAAATCATTAATTTCCACATTCATTCACTTTTCTTAGTAATTAGCATTAAAAAAAGGCCATTACATGTGGAAAGTTGTTTAGGGGATGGTAGATTTTGCTCATTAGAGAAAAATCCAATACCAGTAAAGAAATCTTCACTATTAATACTAATGTTTAGGTCTCAACTCTAATCATGGAATTAGCACACTGAAGATGCATGATGTTCTAAGAAGATGAATTGATTGATTAGCACTCTGACTGTTTTTTCACTTATTTGCTGTCTTTTCATATTTCATTAGGATATAACAAGCCACTCTCATAATATCTTCTCATGCATATTTGTGAACAAAAGTGACAAATTGACTAAACAAAACCACAATATTGACAGTAATAGTTTTCATGAAGGTTCAGTCTCCTGCAGTCACAACCTGGTCCTCAAAGATCTTTCACTTTCCCAAATTTGATGAACTTCTTTTCCCTTTTTATTGAAACCCTCCTCCTTTATGTGTTAAATATATAGACAGCCCAGCTTTTTTAGTAGCTCTTGTCATCTATTCTAATCAGGTTAGGTTATGCTTCTCAAACCACTTTAACTTGCCATTTCAATCTTCAACAGTGTATGCAATTGTGACTAGATGGTAACCACTGTCATACAAAAAGGACCGTTGGGGCATTTGATCTGCTAAACAAAACCTTTCATATGGTCATCTTGATCTTGTTTTTGCTGTTTCCGAAACCCATTATTGTTCAGTTGACCACATGAGGTCAGACAAACCATGCATGTTTCTACTTCTTGTACTTGAAAGTTAAAACTATGCAACTGAGAATGCCTTATGGCATTCAACTAGGTCTCATTCTCATTAATTTACTAATAAGTATCATCCACCATCTCTGTGTCCATCTTTCTCCCTTAACCCAAACTATGTGCTAATGCAGTGTGTATGCACTATGTCTAGTCATAAACAATAAATGTCTCCAACTTTAGCAACATAAATCATAATCTAACCACCAAGTAGGTATTTAAGGATCCAACCATGTTCAGCAACAATTCTTTTTCATTCTTTAGCCAAATTCACACTTATTTGATGCGATTGGAACTCACTAATACAGATGATCCAATATAGGACTTATGTTACACAATTCAAAACAGAAAATATAAACTCGAAGCACGTCTTGTGTCCTCATTTCGTAGTTATAGTTTGTGCGTATCTAAGATGTAACGCCCTCAAAATAAACCCATAAATCATACATTCTTGACATGCTTAGACATAAGAGAATAAAGCATAATTTCATTCATCAGAGTATTCATTACAAAAGTATTACATGTTGACATTAAAAGTAAATGCTCTACGGGCTTACAACTTTCCAAGTCAACACTTGGTTACCAAAAGAGAGTACTAACTCAAACACAAAAATAAGCCCCGTGGCTTGATTTACATGTAACACACAAAATAAACACAAAATGATCTCTCAGCCACTAAGCCTCCCAAACTACATCCTTGGAGGTGGTATGTCGCTTGTACCTGAAAATGATGTCCCATATAGGGTGAGTCAACGCCCAGTAGAGATATGCTAAACATAATATGAGCAATAACTAAAACGTTAGCATTTGATAAATGTTTAACTCATATATACCAACTTATAACACATTCCAATTCCATGACAAATATATCAATGTTTCATTCCACTTTCCTTTACTTAACCAATTCAATTCATAAACATGGCTCAGAACCTGGCCAAACAATTAAATGAGATAACAACTCATATCAAAGTACTTCCATACTTCACAATGGATACACAAATTTGCCGTATCAATAACATATTAAAACATTTCCATACTTCACAATAGATACACAGATTAGCTGTATTAATGGAGTTCATCCCCTATCTCCTCCCAAACAATATTCGGTTTAGGAGTCCATCCCCTATCTCCTCCCAAACCGTGGAGTATATCCCCTATCTCCTCCCACACAATACAATGGATATAAACAATTATCATATACATGATCAATCAATACACATATTTAATGTATTATTCCAACCGTCATATTCGATGACATACTCAATCGATTAGTTTTAATTCACCTAATCATCATACAGTGTCTACAACAATCAAGACTATCCTCCACCGATAGCCCAAAGCAATTATTTCTAAACAGATAATAAATGCATCAACAGATAAATTATCAACATTTTCAAATGTGAGCGATTAATAAATCCAACTCTACCATTCAATCTCATCTTAAGCCAATTTCATTATTTCCAACTCAATTTCATATTTCCATAACTTTCCCAAATTAATTATATAAATTAATTCATATAAAAAATTAGGGTTTTTCTCCTTTTTTTCCAACATTGACCCCAAGGGCTCAACTGAACAATAGACATCAATAACCTCCTTTAAGACTCAAAACATACATGTAATGGTCACAAAAAAAAAAAAAAAACAAAAACAAAACAAAACAAAACCCCTCTTTATACATTTTGAAACCTTAACACCCAAAATTACCCAACTTCGACATTAAATCAAAATGACCAAAAGTTTATGTCAAAGATCATAAGGATGAGTAGTTATCCCTACCTCAAAATATGAGATCCAATGGAGAAGATGAAAGATTTCGAAATGCTCCAAAACTCAAGATTTTCGGATAGAAAGGCAGCCCAAGCCAAGCTTTACACTTTTTACAAAGGGACAAGGGTGGAAGATCACTCAAACTAGATCAAACCTTAGAGAGAAGTGGTATTCTAGAGAGAGAGGCTCTCAAAATAGGGTTTTGAAAAGTAAGAGAGAGGGAGAGAGCGTAAAAAGTGATTTAAAATAACACAGTCCAGATATGATATACCTATGATCCGCTCGAGCGAAGAATAGGACGCTTGAGCATCAAATACAAAAACTTAACCCACTCGAGCGCAAAAATACCCGCTCAAGCGCCAAGGCACAAAAACAAACACCACCCACTCGAGCGCAAAAAGGAACTTGCTCGAGCGTAGATTACACTCTTCCAATACTTTTACAGACATCGAACACCCGCTCGAGCACAAGGATACCCGCTTGAGCGCGACCCGCTCAAGCATAAAGAAATTCGCTCGAGCGTGAAAAACACATCTACAGTATTTTTGCAGACGGACAAACTACTGAAGGTATGCAAACTCCGCTCGAGCGCAAGAAGACTCGCTCGAGCGGATCACTAAAAATCTGGGCAACGAGAGTTGGAACAAAAGCTCAACCAATCTGTTCGAAACTCGCCCAAGATAATTCTAAGCTCAAATACAAAGAGTTAAAGGACGAAAATGCAATATAGACAACAACAAACATTCACGGAACCGAGTCCGAAATACAATAAACAAAGAAGGGAAAACCGAGATCGCTATAACCTCCCCCCCTTAAAGAATTTCGTCCCCGAAATTAGATACAAGCTTCGAAAACATGTTTTCTCAATTCTTAACAATATTACAATTCAATATTCAACATCCTGACCCTTACAGGTCATACCATCCCTTCTTAAGGGGCAAATTACAACATAAGTTACAACATGCATTATCCACATGCATTTCATTGAAATTCACCAATTTCAACACATATTGCACAATTCAATTACATATTAAATGCCAATAGTATATATTTGCATTTCTAAAACAGAATTAACATATGCAATGCTAAAATAAACTTCCATTTTCCACGCATATTCAACAATGTTTCCATAAATCAAAACATATACCATGTTTTACAACTTAAGAAATATTCAATGCTCTTAAGGTTAATCAATACAAAACAAAACTCCCAATACATGGTTACACATTAACAAACAAGTCCAGATATTTCTCATGGACCTCCAACTCACGTTCCCAAGTGGCTTCTTCCACTTCGTGATGTTTCCACAAAACTTTTACCAAGGGTATTGTCTTGCCTCGCAAAACTTGATCCCGCCTATCCAAAACCCGAACTGGTCTCTCCTTATACGAGGCATCCTCATCTACCTTTAAGTCAGTCCAATCCAACACATTTGATGGATTCGGCTCGTACTTCTGAAACATACTAACATAAAACACGTCATGCACCCAGACAACTGTGGCGGTAAAGCTAAACGGTATGCAATCTCCCCAATCCTCTCAAGGATCTCAAATAGACCAATAAACCGAGGGGACAACTTCCCACTCTTCTCAAACCTCATCAAACCCCGCCTAGGTGATATTTTCAGAAAGACATGATCACCCATCTCAAATACCAAAGGCCTCTTCTTACGGTCGGCATAACTCTTTTAACGACTCTGGGCTGTAACAAGCCTCCTACGGATAAACTCAACTTTCTCCGTTGTTTCCCTCACTAACTCTAGGCCCAACAAAAGTGCATCACCTACTTCGGCCCAACAAACTAGAGACCTACACGGTCGGCGATACAAAGCCTCAAACGGTGCCATACCGATACTCAATTGAAAACTGTTGTTGTAGGCAAACTCCACTAAGGGCAAATGCTTCTTCCACGACCCACTAAAGTCAATGACACAACCTCGAAGCATGTAATGCCCTCAAAATAATACATAAAACCCAACATTTTCGACATGCATTGATATAAGAGAATAAAACATCCTTCCATTCATCAGAGTAGTTAAGTACAAAAATATTACATGTTGACAACAAAAGTAAATGCCCTATGGGCTTACAACTTTCCAAGCCAACACTTGGTCACAAAAGAAAGTACTAACTCAAACACACTTTAAGCCCTTGGCTTGAATTTACATGTAATATCCAAATAACAAAATAACCAAAAAGAGTCTTCAACTCCAAAACCTTCAAAGCTATGTCCTTGGAGGTAGCATATCACCTGAACCTGAAAATGATGTCCCATATAGGGTGAGCCACAACCCAGTGGAGATATACTAAACCAAATATAAGCAATGACTAAAATAATAGCATTTGATAGATGGTTAACACTTATAAATTGGTTATATCACAACACAGTTCCATGAAAATTATGTCCATGTTACGTTCCACTTTCCTTTACTTATCCAAATCATTTCATATACATGGCTCAAAACCTGGCCAAACAATTCAATGAGACTATAACTCATATACCAACACTTCCATATTTCACGATAGATACACATATTTGATGCATCATTATCATATTAAGACACTTCCATACTTCACAAATGATACACAGATTTGCTGTATCAAAACTTCAATTTAATACATATATTTGCTGTATTAATGGAGTCCATCCCCTATCTCTTCCCAAACAGGTTTGAGAGTCCATCTTCTATCTTCCCTCAAACCATGGAGTACATCTCCTATCTTCTCCCACACAATACACATATTCCAAGTATATAAACAATTATCATATACAATGATAATTCAATACACATATTTGATGTATTATTCCAACCGTCATATTCAACGACATATTCATTGTGATTAGTTTCAGTTCTCCCTAATCAACATACAGTGTCTACAACAATCAAGACTATCCTCTACTGATAGCCCAAAGTAGTTATTTCTAAACAGAAAATAAATGCATTAAACAAATATAATATTAACATTTACATAGGTGAGTGATAAATTAATCTAACTACACCATTCAATCCCATAACTTCCTGATTTCACAATTTTCAATTCAATTTCATATTATCCTCAAGGATCTGAATAGTACGCTTGGACTGCCCGTCAGTCTGAGGATGATAAGCCGTGCTAAAGGTCAACCTAGTGTCCAAGGCACTCTGTCAACTCTTCCACAACCTAGCAATAAAACGTGGGTCTCTATCTGAGACGATCGACACTGGGACCCCGTGCAACCTCACTATGTCCCGTACATACAAGTCGGCAAGATGATCTACCAAATCTCTCACGCGCATAGGGATAAAGTGCGCCGACTTAGTCAACCGGTCTACAACCACCCAAATAGCATCACTACCCCGCTGAGTCCTCGGAAGACCTACAACGAAGTCCATCGTGACATGCTCCCACTTTTACTCGGCAATAGGCAAGGGTTGCAATAAACCCGCTAGCCTCTGATGCTCGGCCTTCACTTCCTGACAAGTAAGGCACTTAGACACAAAAACTGCCACATCTCTCTTCATGCCCCGCCACCAAAACTGGCGACCCAAATCATGATACATCTTAGTGCCTCCCTCGAAGCTCACTAGAAACTCACTAGAAATAGATCAATCTCTAGAGAGAAGATGTATAGAGAGAGAAGAAGAGTCGGCTCTAGGGTTTTGAAATCAAAAGAGGATAAAAAATAAAGTGTTTCTCCACTGCTGTCTACTGATATAACATAGGCTCACTCGAGCGAAGGAGTGGTCGCTCGAGCTACCAGACACAAGGAACCATCGCTCGAGTGTAGAAAGCCTCGCTCGAGCCAACAATACGAAGCTTCAGGTCTGCAACCCAGAAGCACGCTCGAGCGACAGAATGCTCGCTCAAGCGAAGAAACTCAAAACAGAGACCTCGCTCGCTCGAGCAAAGGAAATCTCGCTCGAGCCAAGAAACACAACTCTCAAGTCAAAATGAGACACATACGTACGCTCGAGCGTAAGACTTCTCGCTCGAGCCACCAGACTCAAAACTCAACTCTCGTTCGAGTGAAAGAACCCTTGCTCGAGCGAAGGAACTAAAACACAGAGCTTGCTCGAGCGACAAAAGACTCGCTCGAGTGAAGAACCAAAATTCTGGGCAGCAACCATTTGCTCCTAATCACACCCAACCTATAACAATCCTGCCCAAAACATCTTATAACTCAAATATAAAGTATTGAAGGACGGAAACAAGATATATACAACAATGCTCAACCACGAAACTCAAGTTCAGAATACTGTACATAAAGGAGAAAATCCGGGAGCGCTATAACCTCCCCCCTTAAGGAATTTCGTCCCCGAAATTAGATACGAGTTTCAAAAATAAGTTTTTCTCAATTCACAACAGTATTACCATCTAACATTTCATAATATATATATTCCGCCATGCATTATCAACATGCATCTTTTTCAAATCCAACAATTCTCAATGTGCTTGGTTCACAATTCCATAATATATTTAATGCCAATAATATATTTGCATTTTTACAACACATTTAACATATACAATGCTAAAATAAACTTCCATTTCAAGGCAAGTTCCATAATATTTCCATAAACTGAAACATATACAATTTTTTACAACTTAAGACATTTTCGATGCTCTTAAAGTTTATCAATACAGCAAAATATATCACATGTACTCAAACATCCACAAATAGGTCCGGATATTTCTCTCAGACCTCCAATTCACGTTCCCAAGTGGCTTCCTCAACCCCGTGATGGTTCCACAGAACTTTTACCAAGGGAATGGTCTTGCCTCGCAAGACTTGATCCTGCATATCCAAGACCCAAACCGGTCTCTCCTCATACGAGACATCCTCATCAACCTCTAAGTCGGTCCAATCCAATACATGCGATGGATCCGGCTCGTACTTCCAAAGCATACTAACATGAAACATGTCATGCACTTTGGACAACTGCGGCGGCAAAGCCAAACGGTAGGCAACCTCGCCAATCCTCTCAAGGATCTCAAAAGGGCCAATAAACCGAGGGAACAACTTCTCACTCTTCCCAAACCTCATCAAGCCCCGCCTAGATGATATTTTCAAAAAAACATGATCACCCATCTCAAATGCCAAAAGCCTCCTCCTATGGTCGGCATAACTCTTTTGGCGACTCTGGGTTGTAACAAGCCTCCTACGGATAAGCTCAACTTTCTCCGTCGTTTCCCTCACCAACTCTGGGCCCAACAAAGGTGTATAACCCATCTCGGCCTAACAAATTGGATACCTACAAGGTCGGCCATACAATGCCTCAAACGGTGCCATACCGATACTCGACTGAAAACTGTTGTTGTAGGCAAACTCCACTAAGGGCAAGTGCCTCTCCTACGATCCACTAAAGTCAAGAACACAACCTCGAAGCATATCCTCAAGGATCTGAATATTACGCTCGGACTGCCCGTCAGTCTGAGGATGATAAGCTGTGCTAAAGGTTAACCTAGTGCCCAAGGCACTCTGCAAACTCTGCCACAACCTCGCAGTTAAACGTGGATCTCTATCTGAGACAATCGACACTAGGACCCGTGCAACCTTACTGTGTCCCGAATATACAAGTCGGTAAGATGATCTATTGAATCTCTCACGCGCAAAGGGATAAAGTGTGCTGACTTAGTCAATCGGTCTACAACCACCCAAATAGTATCACTACCCCGCTGAGTCCTCGGAAGACCTACAACAAAGTCCATAGTGACATGCTCCTATTTCCACTCGGCAATAGGCAAGGGTTGTAACAAACCCGTTGGCCTCTGATGTTCGACCTTCACTTGCTGACAAGTAAGGCACTTAGACACAAAAACTGCCACATCTCTCTTCATACCCCGCCACCAAAACTGGTGACCCAAATCACGATACATTTTAGTGCCTCCTGGATGCACCGCAAGGCGTGAATGGTGAAACTCTCGGAGTACTTCCTCTCGGCAAGACTCTGGCACAAACAACGGTCTCGGTATCTCACACTCAGGTCGGGATACACAGACAAACCCTTCTCAGCCTTCCCACTGGAGATCTTCTCTCAGAGGGATTCTACCTCAAGGTCACCTCTCTGTGCCTCTAACACTCGAGTCACAAGTGTAGGCTGCGCAATAATAGAAAACAAGGCCGTAGCCTCAATAGATTCGCCAGAAGCAAATCAAACTCGCCAAGTGCACCCAACATCTCCCACTCCTAGATGGCTATACAATCTACATCGCTAATGGATTTTCTGCTAAGGGCATCGGCCACAACATTGACCTTCCCCGGATGGTAATGTAACTCAAAGTCGTAATCCTCAATAAACTCCATCCACCTCATCTGCCTCAAGTTCAAGTCTTTCTATGTAAACAGATATTTCAGACTCTTATGATCCGAGAACACCTCGAATCTCTCATCATAAAGGTAGTGCCTCCAAATCTTCAAGGCAAAGATTACAACCACTAACTCTAGGTCACGTGTAGGATAGTTCCTCTCGTGTATTTTCAACTGCCGCGAGCCATAGGCTACGACTTTCCCCTCTTGCATCAACACACAACCCAAACCCTCTCGCGAAGCATCGTAATAAACAGCATAACCCAAACCTCTCTCCGGAATAATCAACACAGGAGCGGTGGTAAGTCTAATTTTCAATTCTTGGAACGAATTTTCACAAGTCTCACTCCATACAAACTTGACCCCTTTCCGCGTCAATCTAGTCAATGGTGAAGCTAGCCTGGAGAAATCCTTCACAAACCGGCGGTAATACCGAGCTAATCCCAGAAAACTGCGGATCTCAAAAACACTCTAAGGCTGTGCCCAATCTTGTACTGCCTCAATCTTGGATGTATCAACAGACACTCCTTCCCCGGAGACCACATGGCCTAAGAATTTGACGTCTCCTAGCTAGAACTCGCACTTCCCGAACTTGGCATACAGCCTATGGGCTCTAAGCAACTCAAGCACCACTCTCAAGTGTTCCTCGTGCTCCTCCTCAGATGGTGAATAAATTAGAATGTCGTTCACGAAGACGACCACAAAACGATCTAAGAATTCCCGGAATATCCGATTCATCAAATTCATCACAATAGCCCCAACTTTTCCAAAAAATTGCCCAACATCACCAACTAGTCAAAATGACCAAAATTAAAGACAAAGCTCATAAGATGGAGTAGGGTATCCCTACCTCGAAATGAAGAGCTCAAATGGAGAAGATGACCAAAACCCAAAGTGCTCCAAATCCAAGATTTTTCAGATTAAAATGTAGCCCACACAACCCTCTATCTTTCCTACAAAGAGATTAGGCTAGAAACTCACTAGAAATAGATCAATCCCTAGAGAGAAGATGTATAGAGAGAGAGAAGAAGAGTCGGCTCTAGGGTTTTAAAATCAAAAGAGGATAAAAAATGAAGTGTTTCCCCGCTGCTGTCTACTGATATAACACAGGCTCGCTCGAGCGAAGGAGTCGTCGCTCGAGCGACCAGACACAAGGAACCATCGCTTGAGCGTAGAAAGCCTCGCTCGAGCCAACAATACGAAGCTTTAGGTCTGCAACCCAGAAGCACGCTCGAGCGACAGAATGCTTGCTCGAGCGAAAAAACTCAAAACATAGACCTCACTTGCTCGAGCGAAGGAAATCTCGCTCGAGCCAAGAAACACAACTCTCAGGTCAAAATGAGACACAGACGCACACTCGAGCGTAAGACTTCTCGCTCAAGCCACCAGACTCAAAACTCAACTCTCGCTCAAGCGAAGGAACCCTGGCTCGAGCGAAGGAACTAAAACACGGAGCTCGCTCGAGTGACAAAAGACTCGCTCGAGCGCATAACCAAAATTCTGGACAGCAACTATTTGCTCCCAATCACACCCAACCTGTAACAATCCTGCCCAAAACATCCTATAACTCAAATACAAAGTATTGAAGGATGGAAATAAGATATATACAACAATGCTCAACCACGGAACTCAAGTTCAGAATACTGTACATAAAGGAGAAAACCCGGGAGCGCTATAACAACTCTTCTCCGCCAAATAACTACCATAATTTTACTAAAAAACTTTGGTGACTACCTACCCAATTTAGTAGCCAAATATTGATCTTCAATGACCAAAAAACATTTAGTTGTTGTATACTAATTTTGCCGACTAAAGAAATTTTGTCGCCAAAAAAGTAACATAAATATTACTTTTAATCTTTGGCGACCAAAAAATTAGCTGCTAAAGATATATTTTCAGTGACTAAAAATATTTAATTGCCAAAGATACATGCTTTAGCTACTAAAAAAAATCTAGTCGCCAAAGATAGCCACTTTAGCTACGAAATAAAATTTGTCGACAAAGGTACAATCATCGGCTACTAAATAAAGTTTAGTTGGTATTTCTCTTACTTTTGGCGACTAACTGAGTTTTAGTCGTGGAACCTTCAATTTTGGGCAACTAACTTTTTTTGGTCCCTAAATGTACAATTTTTAGCTAGTTATAATAATTTAGTCGGTATTTTTATTTTACTTTTGGTGTCTAATTGAATTTTAGTCTTCAAAACTAGGATTTTGGGCGACTAAAATTAAATTTAGTCCCTAAAATTATTAATCTATGGGTATGTTTGATTGACAATATTAGAGCATGGGATTAAGATTATTAATTCGTGGGCCTAGTAATCCTATGTTTGTTTTGAAATTTTGTTTCAAAATTATTAATTCTATGGATAATTAATCCAACAAATTTGTAGGATTATTAGTAATAAAGTAGAAGTAAGATTATATATCTGAAATTTGGAGAATGAAATAACAAGACTCTTTTACCTTTGACTAAAAATTAAAACATTTATTATTTTTATATATTTTTATATTTTAGAAGGCTAAAAATAATTTTTAAAAATTTAAAAATATTTTTTGATATTTATTTTATTAAATTAGTTTATATTTTTAAAAAAAAAATTAAAAAACAAACCAAACATGGCCTTTGTATTTTGTATTTTATTTATTTATTTATAATTTTTTTAAAAACCACGTTTATGAAGAAATTTTGATAAAGTAAAGATTGTGAATAAACATTGATGGTGAGTGAGATTGGAAAAAAATATAAATATAGTTGTAATCCTACATTCATATGTTTTCTTATCCAATGCAAATCAAACAATGGATAAAGAAATAATTTATCCTACTAATCTAATTGGAGAGTGAATACCACACTAATTTGATGGGATTATTAATACTTTCACTATTAATCTTGTGAACAATTTTTTCAAACCTGGACCAGCCTGACTGGTTGAACAGGGAACCGGGCCTTGTAAAGGTCCGAAAAACCCTCTAAACCCGAACTAGGCCAAAAACCACTTTATTTGCAAAAACCGGCGGTTCAAACGATAAAATCGGCAAACTGGTGTCGGTTCTTGACCAACCCAGGTTTTTTTCTTCTTCTTTTTCTTATATATTTATATATATACATTAAAATTTTGACTAAAAACTCTTACTTCAAGTTTCCTCTCATGAGGAGGAGTCTCATTGGAAATTTGTAAAAATTATGAAAGTCTATTCCTATTTATAGGGAAAAAAAAATTGTTCAAAGAGAAGCTAAAAATTCAATGTAGGATTCAATCAAATTGTTTGAATCATATTTGATTTGAGAGCGAGTTGAAAGTTTTATTTCTCTCCAAAATTAATCTAGTATTCAATTAATTTATTTGGAGGCAATGTTAAATTTTTTTAATTTCTTTAAAACTAGTGTTTTTTTTTTTTATTTTATCAATTACGAATTTATTAAATATTATTAGTAAATATTATGCAACATTTTTTTTATTATTTTAGTAATTATATATATTTTTATTTATTAATAATTATAATTATATTTTTAATTATATAATATTAATTATAACGTTACGGTTCGATCGCTACGACCTGACGGTTGAATCAGTGACCCATCCATCTGATATTTTTTCTAATTCGGTTTTCAAAACATTGCTTGTGAGTCAAACATGACCTATAGCTACTAAAAATAATTTAGTCGGTATTTTTCTTACTTTTAGCGACTAAAATTTAGACAGCAATTCTATGAAATTTTTTGGAGGTAAGATTTTAAAATTTGGAGGGATTCCTAAATGAGGCCTTGTTTGGGAACAGACTAATTTAGTAATTTTTTAGCTATTTGGCTAAAATATGAGCTAAAAAAAACTAGTATGTTTGGGATGACTTTTTAGCTTTTTATGAAAAGATATGCAAAAAGTAGAGAGAAAAGAGAATCTTTGACTTTTTGATATGAATTATTGACTTTTTAACTAATTTAATAACTTTTTAATTTTTTAACTAAAAATAATGGTTCCAAACGAGGCCTCAGTAATTTTCAGGTGGTCGGGAATGGAAGCATAATCCATTGATTAAACAAACCCACTATTCTGGGTCTCTTCTCTCTCACGCCTCACACCTCTGCCCTCTCTGTTACTGGAGCACCACCGCAAGGGTTACACGATCACACCGCGAAGGTTACACGAGCACTACCGCAAGGGTTAGCACCACCGTCGCTTTGTCTCGGGTAGGTATGTCTCCTCTCTCTCTCTCTCTCTCTCTCTCTGTGTGTGTGTGTGTCTCCCTCTCTATGTCTTCTTCCATTCGCATATATCTTCACACCCAACCCCAATTTCGACACAGCCCCAAATTGACCCATCTTGCTGGAGTGGTGATTGGACTGCTCTTTGGATTTCACCGCTTGTACTCCCGTAAGCAGTTAGAATGATGCTTGCAGCCGAGCTTGTTCCTGCTCTCTGCACTTTCACCCCTTGAACACTGTTAGTCTGATTAGAAGCAATACAGTAGCCCAATATATGATGTTTATGATGCCAACATCTCAATCCCTTAAATTAAATAAATGTGCTTCAATGCAAATGTTCCAAATCGTTGTCCATAATCGATCAACTAACTCATCATATATTCTCATAGGTCAGTTTTTGTAGAAATCCAGGAAAGTATATAACTATATGATATTCAAAGACCAATTGTTCAAATCCTGTTTCTAGGGTCTTTGATAGAAGGATAAGTGAAATTATCAAGATTTGGTCGAAATAGTTGAAATGGCATGAACAATATATATATATATATATATATAAATGCTATTTATCAATTAGTTAGTATAAACAAAATACTCAAAAGTAGCCAAAAATGGAAAGAAAGAGGAAGTGGAAGGAAATCTCAATCTTTGACAAAGTTCTATGTATTTAAATAGTTTATTGCTGTATTTCAATAATTTTTGGTGGTATTAATATACTAATTGGAAAACTTCGAAATTGGGAGCTATGAATTAACCACAGAGATTAATTACACAGATGGGATGTAAAAAAATTTGTGTGTACTGAAATTCTTCCCTGGGAGTGGAAGAATTTCTCTATGAGGCCAACTAGATGCTACTACATTTCTTGTTTTTAATTTTTTTTTGTTGGTTCTTTATGTTTTTTTTTTTTAAGATCTGTGCATCTCCAACTCTTGACTTAAACTTGTATCAAATTTAAATTTGCATGAACATACTCAACAACCTCTTCCATTGCTTAAAATTTTAAAGACAATTTTGAAGCTTTCAAAATTTTAACTTTACCATCACTGAAATTTATGCTTAAATTTGAGTGTGTCCATTGGAGTGAGCTTCCACTCAAAATTTCACTCAAATTTGAGTAAAATCCGGGTAAGGGCTGGGCATAGCCTAATTAATATATGATTACTCATGTTTACAACCAAGCTGCTGTTGAGTGCAATTTTGTGACCAGTGGATGGCGTTGAGTCCTAATATATTTATTACTTTAACCTCTTTTGAAAGAACCAAGAGGTGGTAAACTTTTGATTTTGATTTATGCTTTATTTTGTTTTTGCCTTTGCATTCTTTTCAAATTTTAGCCTTCCTTTTCTTGTTGACGGATAGAAATCATGTAGTTGTATTTGTGTGTGTTTGTCTTGTTGAGTGTTTGCCTTTGCATTCTACATGATTTCTATCTGTGAACAAAAAAAAGAATTTAGCATAAAATTCTGAAACTCTAAATTAAAGAACACATAATTCCTTTTTTGTGATAAAGTCTGAAGTTTCAAAGATTCTGAAAACATCAACTCTTAAAATCAGAGACTCACCACCCACCCTCACAGATTATAAAATGGTCGTAAGCCAACAGATAGCACACCGAGGGCTTACCTTCTATACAATCAAATTCTTTTATGAGTCTTGCAGTTGGCCTGTCTAGATCCTCTCGTTCAGCAACATTAAATACATAAACACCATTTAAATCCTGCAAATTCTTCTTCTCTCTCTGCGGATCATGATGGAAATAGGGAAAGAGATTATGTAAGATGGAAATGTAGAGTATGTTGCGATGTCTTTACTCTCAATGTCTAAAAATCCAACTCTAGGAAATTATCCTGAGCATATATAGCAAATATTACCACATTATTTACAAGTAGCAACCATACATAAATGAATAACCAGGAATAGGCATTGCAATTGGGAATCCCACAATAGACGCATTCACATATAAATATATAAATCATAACTAATCAAAACTTAAAAGGTTCTACGCGAAGCCCAACACTACGCAATTCAATAATTAGAACAAAAACCATCCGATGTCCATGAAGAAGAAATGCAAACAAACACTACAACATACGTGAATAAAAGAGCCATACAAGGGGTAACATCACATTTTGATAATTTAAAATGATCTAGGCCGAGGTATATGTAGTTTAACACAGTCAATATCTTACCGTGTTGAAGAAGCATATTGCAACTTCATCATAACACGTATTAATGATTTGAGTTTTCAGTGCCTGGGCAATACAACTGACAGCAAGATGAAAGTGAGTTTCCTCCTCTCGATTTTCCTGCATGTATTGACAAATTGAAGAAGTCTATTTTTAAATTAATATATAGAGATCAACAAAGTTTAAATTTGGCTATTCTTGTAGCAAGGGAAGATTACCTGTATGACGTTGCAAACAAGACAACAATTCCATTTTGTACTCCTTCATATGTACTGATTTGATCCGTCTAATAGTGTAGGAATGTTGGCTCAAATATTCTCTCTTTAACACAATAGTCATAGCTTAACTTGCGCCAGGCAGTACAGTGAAAATGAGCAAGACATTTAGATAAGGATTGCTTCCTCTGAGTTAGGTAAGAATTCATTCCAAACACCTAGTAGTAGTGGTTTTACCAAGCACACCATCCCAGTAGCTTCCCCTGTTCAAATCACTTCTTTATCATAATGTTGTAGCAATCTCCATCTAAAATACCAGACCTGTCCTTCTCCAATCAAACATGTGTACTCAATTGTAGAACAATACTGCACTGCTCAAGAAGCTTCCACTTTTTAAGATATTTCAGTTTCAATTTCTGCACCCACTCAGCAATGGTAAAACTAACACCATCAAAGTTTGCTGTGACCCAAAATGTCGCTTGGACCTTGATTACATCAATTACCTCACTTCAATAAATTTCCTTATGATTAAATAAATATATAGCATCGTTCCTTGTTAACCATAAGCTACACAAAATAGTAGAAAATAAGGAATCCCAAATTCATCCTCTTATGGTTGGATTGGGCAAGTCACTTGTTATTCTGTGCATTTTGTGACATCATAAGCAGATGGTTTACTTTGATTATCTGTTTGTTTACATGATCCCATTCATATTACTTCTATTATTTGTACTTGAGATATCATTAAGCAAATGGGTGTGACTCATTTTTCTGTCTGTTGTGATGAAGATGTGTATTGCTTGTATTTTCTACTGTGATATGACATCATATGGCTATTCTATGCAGTAATTTGATAAACTTGCATTTTGCATTGGTCTGTGATTAGATTCATGGACTTTTACTCCCTAACTTTGAAAGGGATATTTTCAGTTATTGATATGTTGGTGCTAGTGGTGGATTTGGTCTTTAATGAAAAAAGCATGTTTTGATTGTATTTATTTTTTTCATGTTTGAAATGCTTGTCCAGATAATTGTGTCAAACTCAATTCTGATGTCATCTAGGTAAATGAAGAGGTCAAACACTTGAATGAGCAGAATGCATCCATGTGAAAGGATGACAAATATCTGTCTCTACAATGACCCAACTGGATGTTTCACGGTATTTGTCTGCATCCCAGGGATATAAAGGGTCCTTTTGCAGTTGAGGAAGGATCCACCCCCCAATATAAATATTTTTTAATCAAATATAAAAATATCAGAAAAATTAAAGAATTTCAAACTAAGAGATTTAAGTATTTGTGACTTTATTTTTTTTTGGATAAAATAAATATTTTCTAAATGTGAATGGTTTAACAAAGAGAAGGGTATCAAATATTATTTGGTTTTTAATGTTCATTAGTTTTCATGCAGCCATTTGTTTCAATTGTTTTTATTTGCGGAAAAAAAAATTAAAAATTCCATGTAGCTTAAAAAAATTAGAAATGAATCTGGCAACTAAACATTTACAAAAATAGACAACTAAAAATTCCCCCAAGAAATGCTAGATTCAGGACAGGGCAATTAACTATGTAGCTTAAAAAAGTCAGAAATAAAACATAAAATCCTTGCATATTTTTTTGTTTTGTTTTGTTTTGTTTTGGTTTGGTTTTTTTTGTTTACGATAGGACCCCTTACATGCTTTGAACACCCAAACAGTGAACTCCATTCTCATCTGCCTCAACCTTGAGGTGGTAGCACTTCCTATCACATGCCAAAATTTGAACAAATTCAGAACATAGTATACCAATGAAATAGAAGGGGATTAGGACTATGCTACTTACCATATATTCAAGCAAAAATACATTGTAAAGTTGATGGGCAACTATTTGCTGCTATAATTGACCGACAAAAAATAGACATCAGCCTTGCTCGCAGAGCAGAATTGCCTGGAATGCCCAAATTGATGTCACTGTTTCCTGACAAACTTGGTAAGAGTGCAGATAGATTTTAGTCACGAAAGAACATGGCATCCTTTGGCGACTAAAATGTTTGGTCGTAAATTACCATGAAATGAAAATATCTAATCTTTTGGCGACTAAAATGTTTTGTCGTGAAAACTAACAGCGACTAAATATTTTGGTCGCTAAATGTATTATTATTAGTGACTAAAATTGTTAGTCGGTAAATGTATTATAAATATTTTAGTTGCTGAAAGAGAATTTCATTTTGATTTAATTACTTTTGACGACTAAATAATTGGTCGCCAAACGTTATGTTCGGCGACTAAGTCCATTTTAGTAGCCAAGAATCTCAGCACTTATTAGTGACTAAGTATTTTAGTAGCTGAAAGAGAATTCCATTTTGATTTAATTACTCTTGACGACTAAATAATTGGTCGCCAAAACATTATGTTTGGCAACTAAGTTCGTTTTAGTAGCCAAAGATAAGATTATTAGCGACTAAAATGTTTTAGTGACTAAATATTTTAGTCGCTGAAAGAGAATTTCATTTTGATTTAATTACTTTTGACGACTAAATATTTGGTCGCCAAAATGTCATGTTTGGCGACTAAGTCTGTTTTAGTAGCCAATGATAAGATAATTAACGACCAACGTAAATTTAGTCGCCGTTGACTATTGCCGACTAGGCTTTGGCGACCAATGGGACGACGAATAACTTTAGTCGCCATTGACTTTTGCCGACCAAAAAACAACCTTTGGTGACTAAAAATTTGGTCGCCAAAAATGTAATTTCTTGTAGTGCGGCAACCATTACTTACCTCCACCAACTACCTCCGAACTTTGACAATATTTTTTTGTGTGGCCATTTTCCATCTCCACCATATCAATGCCCACCAGTACCTCCTCAAACAAGGTGGCAACAAGAAAAAAAGAGAACAATAAGGATGAAGAAAATGAAAGAGAGAGAGATGAGGAATCCTTACCAAAAAATAATTCTTCACATTCGTAGATTAACACAAAGAATCAAAGACAAATCTAGTAAAATAATTTATGATTGACACATTCAATGATAAATTTAACCATTGTATGTTTGTTAAAAATTACAAATCTCATCATCATCGTCACAAATCAACACAAGATTCAAAGACATATTCAGTAATAAATTTATCATTGACTATTTGTTAAAAAATTACAAAAAGAAAATCTCGTCATTAATGTCACAAATCAACACAAGATTCAAAGACGAATTCAACGTTAAATTTATCACTGATAGACGCATTCACTGATAAATTTCTCACTGATTGTTTGTTAAAATATTATAAAATGAAAATCTCGTCATCATCATCACAAATCAACACAAAGATTCAAAGACATATTCAATGATAAATTTATCACTGATAGGCACATTCACATAAATTTCTCATTGACTGTTTGTTAAAAAATTATAAAAAGAAAATTTTGTCATCATCGTTACAAATCAACACAAAGATTCGAAGACATATTCAATGATAAATTTATCACTAATAAACACGTTCATTAATAAATTTCTCACTGACTGTTTGTTAAAAAATTACAAAAAGAAAATCTCATCATCTTCGTAACAAATCAACACAAGATTCAAAGACATATATCAGTGATAAATTTATCACTGACATATTAAATCCTTGTTGGCAAAAGATTTGGTTTGAGAGAAATAAAGAGAGAGAGATGCGAGATTTGGAGAATCAATGTTACTTGTAGTCGTTTGGAGTTGATTTCACAGTAGAAACAACTAGATCAATGTAGATCTAGGATGGAGTATAGATTGACGATGGCATAGTGTAAATCGACAATGGCGAAGGTGGTTGGTAAATGGTGGCAGTGAATCGAAGCTGGTAAAGTATAGATCGTGGTGGAGATGGTTGGTGAGCGATGGGCGTGGTAGTGGTGGCAAAGGTGGTGGTGGTCGATGACAAGCGGTGGTGGTGGTGGTGGGTGGATGGCTATGGCCATGGCGATGGTGGTGGTATTTTCTAGAGAGAGGTTACGGAAAAATGATCATGAGTGAAAAGCTAATACATATTGCGTAAGTTATCGAGCAATAAATACAATGAGGGTATTATAGGCAACTACGGTGGTGCCCCAAGTGATGAAAGATGCAAGAGTGCTTTTTTTTTTTTTTGGGGGGAGGTGTTAATTTTCTCTTCTTTCTCTGCAACCAAAAGGGGTTCTTAGTATCATTTTTTGCATATCTGGATTGACTTTTGGTATCTAACATGAATTGAATCAGAAAAAGAAGAAGGTATTCATAAAGCCAGTTCTGAAGAAAAAGCAGCCGGATGTTGATCATATCACCGTCGACAAAATCCCAAGAAGCTTTGTATTTTCAAGAGGGAAGTTGCCCGGTTCTCTTAGACAGTTGCAAGCGGACTTGAGAAAGTTGAAGCTTCCATATACTGCCCTTAAGCTTAAGGTAATGATTTTCTTCTATTCATTCATGCCATACAAGATGTAGCTAAAACAACTTCCAACAATTGTTTATGGCACAAGTTTGAAAGTACTTTGGAACAAATTATTGCTGCCTAGAGGTAGACTTAATTGGCCATTTTGTTAAGAGATATTTACTTTTGGTGAATGCATTCAAAAATTTCCAATTTTGACCTTATCTTTTCAATTCAACCACTCAGTTTGTTTACCCCTTGTGGTATCTATGGTTTATGGTGGCTATTATTAATGTTATTTAGTTTCATAGTTAAGGAATCAGATTAAATTAAAACCACTAGCTGAATGCTCCAAAAGAGTTTTGAGGTTTTCAAATTGTATGGGGTTGATAGGTAAGTTCAAGAACTAAATGGCTCCCACCCATTCTTAAGAATTTTAGGGTTTTCCTTTTATTCATGGGATAATTTCAATGATAATGCATGTTCAATTCTTGTATGGACTCACCATGTAATTCTATATTGTTACGCCTACTATTTTTGAATTGGCTAACTTGGTGGTGGTTATAATTGCAGGAAAAGAAGCGGAATAATATCAAAGACTTCTTAAAAATTGCAGGGCCCATGGGCGTTACACATTTCCTCATGTTATCAAAAACTGCCACTGCACCATACTTGAGGGTTGCCAGGACTCCACAAGGCCCCACTCTGACATTTAAAATACAAGAGTACTCTTTGGCAGTTGATGTTTGCTCAATCTCAAGTGCGTCCTAGATGTCCTCAGGATCTTTTCAAAAACTCGCCCTTGGTAATACTCTGAGGAATGCATACACTAAATCCATGCATGTGTCATGCATTTGCTTGTTTTCCATACTGTTGCAACTGATTCCATCTTAATGTAGTTTACTGAAAATCAGCAAACCTTAGCAGTACTATTTATTTGCAGTGTCCAAAGGGATATCATAAATGGTATTTGGAAGTTTTAAACTCCTAAGAAAGTCATCATGAACCAATCATTAAAATTCAGTTTAGATGTGTCTCTGGAATCTGTCATTTCCTTTCCTACCATTTGATAGAATGTTATCATGATGTACTTATTGTAATGTCTTAATGCAAAAGAACCTATAGGTCTAGCCCAACAAAGTGGGTAATGGTCCTCTTTAGGTATATCTGCCATTTTCTCTCATCAGTTAATTTATAAACTTCTATGTAGAGAAAAAAAAAGGACATTTAAAATTCCTCAAGCCATATATATCAAGGAATTGCTTTACATATACTTTGTAGCTTTTTTTTTTTTTTTTTTTTTTTGGGGGGGGGGGTAATGGTCCTCTTTAGGTATATCTGCAATTTTCTCTCATCAGTTAATTTATAAACTTCTATGTAGAGAGAGAAAAAAAAAAAGACATTTAAAATGAGTGCTGCTATTAGCATGTGTCAAAATTCTTTGGACTCCTTATTTTATAATTTTTTTTTATTACAATTATACCCTAAAGTAAAATTACATTAAAAGACATTATGAAATGGAACACCCACCTATTAATAATAACTAATAATCGATAATATTGGACACCCACCCACACCCACATCCCCACCCCCACCTCCAACTCCAACTATACGTATTCTATGTTTGTAAACTCTAAACCTATTACTTTTCATAATCAATTAACATAAACTCTAAATTTATTATTTTTCATAATCATCTTAAATCCTGAATGTGTCATCTTCATCACCATTATCAACGCTATTGAACTTGAAAGTTTTGCTTCAAGTATAATGTATACTTCATCACTTATTTCACTGTGTAGAGCAATGGAGGACGAGGACAACATTCTCGGTTGTTTATCTGTTTTGTATTAACATTTTCGGTCGTTTTCGGTCGTTCTTGTTTCGTTCGAGCTGTTCGGTACTGGTTTGCTGACTGTTACAATTATGTTCAGTAACACAGTACTGAACATAATCCTTTCGTTCAATACATAGGTTCCGAATATTAATGCAGATAGTCAGTTATGTAATTTTCTTTGTTAAACTAACTTAGAATGGAAAAGAGTGAATTGAAATGGATTTAAGTTATGTATTTTGAATGGATTTAATTCATGTTATTTTAAGTTGTGAATTAGAATGGATTCAAGTTATACAGTGATGAACAAATTTTGTTCGGACATACAGTGCTGATAGGATCATTATTGTTCGACAAAACAGTTCTGAACAAAATACATTTTTTCGGCTACACAGTAGTGAACAAATTGGGTGGGTGTGCATTTCATTGTAAAAATATGGAGATTAGTTTTCTATTCTGAAAATATTATGGAGATTAGTTTTCCATATATATACATTGTTTTCTATTCCTACAATTCGCATCAATCTTTACTTTCTCATCTGAATTTCCCAATCAATGGCAAATTCCAAAGAGACCCACGTCGTCGAAATCCTAATTGACGAAGAACACCAACCCTACAAGTAAATGCATTGTATTTTCAGGAACCACTTTTTAGATGTGGTTAATGTTGGAGAGAGAAGAGAGAGAAAAAGCTAGGGTTTTGAAGGGGTTTTGAGAGAGAGAGAGAGAAAAGAGAGAGAATAGAGAAAAATCTTCACTTTCTCATATGAACAAAAGGGGTTTTGAGAGAGTGAGAGAAAAGAGAGAGAAGAGACATCACTGATGAGAAGAGAGGGAGGCAGAGAGAGGGTGTGGTTTGGGGTGTGAATTGCGTGCATATGTTGGAACGCATTCAGGTGGGTGTGCATTTCATTGTAAATATGGGTAGATTTGGTAATAAGTGGGGTGTCCAAAAAAATATTATTAAAATTTAGGATTTAAGATTGGGGTCCAAAGAAATGGGGGGTTCAAAGAATTTTGATAGGTGCTAATAGCAGCACTCATTTAAAATTCCTCAAGCCATATATATATATCAAGGAATTGCTTTACATAAACTATGTAGCTTTTTTTTTTTTTCTTTATTGTTTTTGTTTTTTTTGGTGAGGGGGGGGGGGGGTTTATATATAATGTGCAGTTGGTGTCAAACTGTGTCAAGTTGTACATTTTCTTGTTACTTGTTATTTGATCACTTGTACAAATTTTTTTAAATGACTTTTTCCAGATCGTTCTTTCTGGTTTTGGGACTGGGGAGCAACATCTGAAGCTTACAACCATTATGTTTCAGAACATCTTTCCAGCCATTGATGTTAACACTGAGTGCTGGAACAATATGAATTAGATGTTTGTATTAGCTTGAAGTAGTATTGCTTCTCCTCTTATGTTGCTTGTGTTGCAGGTCAAACTTTCTTCGTGCCAGAGAATTGTGTTACTAAATTATAATGAGACAAAGCTGATTGACTTTTGGCATTATTCCATTAGATTACAGCCTGTTCCTGATTTAGGAAAGTTTGTGCAGAACCATCAAGTTCCTGATTTAAGTAGTCTTCAAGACGTTAGCGATTTTGTCACCAAGTGCGTGTCACTCTCTCTCTCTCTCCCCCTTGATTTTGTTGGCGGGAAGTCAAAAGTTGAAGTGAGCTGTGACTTAAGTGACTGACAATTTGCTAATCAGCCTGCTATAGATCTGATACCATGGGTTTAAGTATATACTTTTGTCTTTCATGTCTGTTTTCTGTCATGGTTTTCATAGCATATGATCAGCAGTCAAGGTCAAGTTATAGTAGTTTTGTTGGTTATGTTATCTGATTCAGTAGGCTAATCCACTCAACAAAGCTTTGTCCCAATTACTTGGGACTCAGCCATGCGAATTCTGTTTTTTCCATTCAGCTTGATCAAGGGCCACAATTTCAGTTAAATCACTAGCTAATGTGTTATCCGATTCAATATAATGTATAAAGTGATAACGGTAGAATAAATATCATCTGTATCCATATTAAATATCAAACAGTTCAAGGAAACTTTCTATGTGACTCGTAATTGTTTCTTAGTCTTTTGTGTGTTGTGATCATTAGAGGTATGATTACAAGGAAATCAGAAGTTAGGATGGTCTAGCTACAAATTGATCAACCAATTTTTAAATTTTATGACAGTTTGGATGTTGATCAAAAAATTACCCACAAAAGATGTTAAGTGGTCTCTCTTCAGGCATCTTCAGAATGCTACAAAAAAAGTCACCTTCCTCTGCTCCTTCTCACCCTACAAAGCTTCAAGTGTGGTAACATTAAAGAAAATATTTAAAATTAGGATAACAAAAGAATATCAGAAGATTACAATCATCATCAGTACATCTGTATAGGATAACTGACACGGACGATCAAACCACGGTGGGAAACTGCTCTCCAGAGTATAATGAAGCTGTAGCTATTAATATCTCAAAAGTACTGAATTTAAACAACCAGACAATCTTCTCAAATTGCATTTTCACCTTTGCTGCATTATCAGAGTCGAACACAATAAACAAAACCACGTTTTTCTTGTTTCTGAAGTTTTCCTTCAGCAATGCAAACTTCTTCTCGCACTGATTCACATTCTTCCCAGGAATTGCAACTCTGACTCGTTCCCAACGTTGACTAGTTTCCTTTGGGAATGTTTTTAGAGCTGGCACAAGAGCCCTTTCTTGGACAGCAGACCACACATCTGGATCTGAACTCAAACAAGCCCCATCATCGCCAATCACATCATCTAATTTTTTCGGGGTCGAGCCTTGGCTGGAAGACTCCTTTGCATTAGCCGTCTTAGCATCATTGCCATCAAGCCAGTTACTAGTAGACACCCCCTTGGTTTCCTCTCTAATTGCAAGGGGTGACGCAATGGACTGTGCTGGCTTTCTCTTTCCAAGGAATGAGTCAAAAGCTTTTGCATTGTCAGGCTTCTGGAGCAGAACAGTTTTGGTTGCCTTTAGAATCTCTTCAACAGACCTTCCAGTACCTATGTACTCCGTAATAACCTCCCACCTCCGAGATGTTCCTTTGGGATATTTCTGCACCCCTTTTCTCAACATCTCAATCTCTTCTCTGCCCCAAGGCTTCTCCTTCCATTAACCGTGACAGAGCCGTTTTCTTTTGGGGTCTTATCTTGTTTCTGATCCTCCTCCAAGTTATGGTTACACCCAAGTGCCTCTTTAAGGAGTTTTGCTTGCTCTAGTCCTTTTGCCTCAATTTTTTCACACAAATTCCTCAGCTGCTCAATTTCAAGTGACAAGCAAAGACTTTCCACATCATCCTTGGTAACATCAAGCAAATGCTGGGACAAAACAGGCCCCGATAGTGTCTGAAAATGGAGTGCGCTCCTTGCGCAATAGCTTCTTCTCTTTTTCTCGTCTTCTTCTGATGTAAAGCAGCTTCAGCAGCACATCTTTCCTCTTCCTCCTTCTGGCGTCTGTGCTCTTCGGCAATCCTGATTGCCTCTTCCTCCTGCAACTTCTTTGCCAGCTACTTGGCCTCCTTTTTCCTCTGCTTCTCGGCCTTTTCCTCCTCTCTTTTCTGGATTCTAGGGTCTCTTTTATAGGCATCGTCAACAAGAGCATGAATCCGTGCATAATCCTCCTTTCTAGCCTTCTCTGTAAGCTTTGCATTCTGCCTTTCCATCCACCTCTTATGGTCACGAGATTCAGCTTGCACAAGATCAAATTCATCTTCATTCGAACTCTCTCCAGCTTTTGAAGCTGTACCAAAAATTAAAAACTATCCACTTCTTTTAATGCAGTATTCTCATCACCTAAAGAAGGAATAGGTTGGTTAACTGACCACCGCCCATTCCTCATAAAAGCAGGACCAAATACCTTGAAGAAATCCCTTGGGGCAAAGTCCGTGAGGATTTCATCATCAAACTCATCTGTGGAATCATAAATTCTTCTCCTTGCAGGGTCAATTAACACCTCATATGCTTCTTGAATGGCCTTGAAGTGGTTCTCTATTTCATCCTTCTTTGCTTGTTTTGCACTTTCAGTTTCCTCAGTAAGGAGAAGAGCAGCCTGTTTGTCAGGATGGTGTTTTAAAACAGTCTCACGGTAGCTCTTTCTTATCTGCTCCTCAGTAGCAAGGTACCTTAAATGGCTCAAGCCCAGCAATGCATAGTGATCCTGTTGCTTACCCTCAGCACGGATTTTTTTTACCTTTAGTGCTATATGACTCTGATGATGGCACATATTCCTGTTCCTTATCATTGGACACATTCTGCTCACCACCATCTGCATCTTCTTCCTCAAAAAAACCACTGAGCCTAAGAGCAGCAGTGTGAAAAGAATGCCCAGCAGGTTCAAATTTACAAGCCTTGATTGGAAGACAATTTGAGGATACATAGATTGGCTCCCCATCTACAATCTCTTGTGAGTAGGAAATAAGTTGAACACTTGTCTTGGAAGCCATAATCTTTAGATGTGAGGAAACCCACAAGAAAAAGGGAAGTAAAAGCCAGAAATATGTCAATATCTAACAAGAGCTGCACTTTCGATTTTGGCACCCTTCAGAGTCTGCCTACAAAATGTCTAACAGCATTTTTAAAGCAAACATCAATCACTACAGCTCATATAATAAAAGTTAAAACATACAAAGAAATGATACTAAGATTAGGGAGTAAGTAGTTAACAACAACTCCACAAAGCGCCTGTGAGCATAAACCTTATATACTGAAAAATGGTATGCCAAACAATTCACCTTACAGAGCTGAGCAAATTATTGGAATTCTGGAAAGCTAGATGGATTGTATGGATAAATAAACAAGAGAATCAGGGAAGATATGCCAAATATTACCAAGTCTCACACACATTACACTTGCTTTAAATACCAACAGAACCCATAAACTACTGCACACACTGAGTTGTATTAACCGAACATTTTGAACAAGTTGCTCTAATAAGCCTCAACTTACATGAGAATTTAAAACTGCTTTACCAGGCAACAATTAGAGTATGGAATCTGACAATTCTCCTGATGTTCTAACCATAAACCAAATGTAAAAACATCTTAACAAAAACAGGAAACAGTAACATTTTGGTACAATCAGGTTCAATGACAATCAATCATACTAAAAATGTTCAAGTAGGAATGTCGCAAAACTGGAAATAGTAACACTGTTGCATAGTTGGTTCAATAACAACAATAATACTAATAATGGTTCAAGAAGGAATGTCATACGGAAACCCTAAACCCTCTCCCTCTAACAATAACAAGAATGATAAGAACAGAAATCTGATTGCTTATACACCACAATAGGTTGATAAGAAATCTGATTGATGAGAACAGAATGGCTGTCTTAAAGTAAAATCAAATTTTAACAATTGTGCCCTATAACTGAACCAATAAAGGAAAAGGCAAGTTCTATAAATATAATGCATTATAATTTATAATATTGTATAAACTAATGTATGATGATGAGAATATTGAACAAATAAGTTATCTTGATTGATAGTTCCTATTGTCATGCCCTAGAGGCAATACTTCTAAAACATAACCAACTCCAGAAATAACCACAATAGGTTGTCATTCATCCAATCTCAAAAAAACAAATACAATAGTTTATACATGTATTGGATTCTTGATATGCATAGACTAGGTAAAGAAGACACGTACATCAGATAGCGCACAATTCTCAGGAAGCTCCGCAAATAGAAAAAATGAACCTTTAGGCTTAAATTGAACCTAGAAGCCAACCCCAACTTGATAGTGTAATTTCTTCTTGATTTATAATCCTAAGCACAAATGCAAATACGCATTACAAAAACAATTGGCATTATCATGAGCACAAATTTTATCAGAGTAATCTATTGCATGGAATCAAATTGACAAATTAGTGCTTTCTAAATCCTACACTTCTCAACGATTCAAAGTATTCTAAAGGGCTTCTCAAAAGGCAGCTTCCTGGAAAGGTGGTGGAGTAGAGTCCGTTAATTTAGTATGGATATTTCTAATTGCAGATGCAATACAAGCAGAAGCAACCGCCCATCCAATTCTCCAACCTGATAGAGACACACCCATGTGAACATAGTGCAGATCAAAACATGAGCACACACAGAAACCGTTTACTGGTCATTTAAATAGTGATAGAACCTTAGATGCACTGACACTCTAAGATGGGTGCCGTGTCTATGTCTGACGCTATGGGGAGCGTGTGTCCATGTGTCCACTCAATTTTTTTAATTATTATTTGTTTGTAGGACACGATGGGAACACTTCATGGACAAGCATCCTGTGTTTGGACACACCTCGGGACACTTTTGTAGTTTTTTTTCTATAGTTTCACAAAGCTGATTTGGAATCAAAGTAAAATATATGGAAATAAAGCAAGAATAAGTAGAGAAAAAAAAATTAAAATACACCCAAATATACAGCAATACCTCTCATATCTATGTATCCTAAATTTATATTTTTATACACAGTAAATAAAAAAAATTGTTGTATCCCTATCATGCCCATGTTCTGATTTTTTGAGAATCAACATGTCCTGTGCTTGGATCCGTGCTTCTTAAGATAGAACATAATGCATGCATGGTAGAGGAACTTCAACAGAATTTCGAAAGAACATGAAATCTTCCAAGATTAGCACATTTAAAATACAATTCTTGTAGGTAAGATATTGAAGCATGCCTGTAACACTGTACGTCTTGGACAAGGAAGATGTGATGATAGTTCGACTTTGCATTCCCGGAAGTGAGGCCAAGGATATATGTGTCATGTTGTCATAAGTAATATGCTCGTATACCTGCAGAACATCGAGAAAACATAAAAGATCAATTGAAACAAACAGTAGATTTTGGTTAACAAATGAAAGAAAAAATTAGCAATTTCCACATTCATTCACTTTTCTTGGTAATTAGCATTAAAAATAGGCCATTACATGTGGAAAGTTGTTTAGGGGATGGTAGATTTCGCTCATTAGAGAAAAATCCAATACCGGTAGAGAAAGCTTCACTATTAATGCTAATGTTTAGGTCTCAAGTCTAATCATGGAATTAGCACACTGAAGATGCATGATGTTCTAAGAAGATGAATTGATTGATTAGCACTCTGACTGTTATTTCACTTATTTGCTGTCTTTTCATATTTCATTAGGATATAACATGTCATTCTCATAACATCTTCTCATGCATATTTGTGAGCAAAAGTGACAAATTGACTAAACGAAACCACAGTATTGACAATAATAGTTTTCATGAAGGTTCAGTCTCCTGCAGTCACAACCTAGTCCTCAAAGATCTTTCACTTTCCCAAATTTGATGAACTTCTTTTTCCTTTTTTATGAATTTGTTTAAGGAAATACTTTCCCTTCTATTGAGACCCTCCCCCTTTATGTGTTAAATATATAGACAGCCCAGCTGTTTCAGTAGCTCTTGTCATCTATTCTAATCAGGTTAGGTTATGCTTCTCAAACCACTTCAACTTGCCACTTCAATCTTCAACAGTGTATGCAATTGTGACTAGATGGTAACCACTGTCATACAAAAAGGACTGTTGGGGCATTTGATCTGCTAAACAAACCCTTTCATATGGTCATCTTGATCCTGTTTTTGCTGTTTCCGAAACCCATTATTGTTCCGTCGACCACATGGGGTCAGACAAACCATGCATGCATCTACTTCTTGTACTTGAAAGTTGAAACTATGCAACTGAGAATACCTTATGGTATTCAACTAGGTCTCATTCTCATTAATTTACTAATAAGTGTCATCCACCATCTCTGTGTGCATCTTTCTCCCTTAACACAAACTATGTTCTAACGCAGTGTGTACGCACTCCATCTAATCATAAACAATAAATGTCTCCAACTTTAGCAACATAAATCATAATCTAACCACCAAGTAGGTATTCAAGGATCCAACCATGTTCAGCAGCAATTCTTTTTCATTCTTCAGCCAAATTCACACTCATTTGATGCGATTGGAACTCACTAATACAGATGATCCAATATAGGACTTATGTTACACAATTCAAAACACAGAATATAAACTCGAAGCACGTCTTGTGTCCTCATTTCGTAGTTATGGTTTGTGCATATCTAAGAAACCCAATGAATTTGACATATTTTTTCCATTTACAAGTTATGAGACAACTAAATTATCTAAGTCTATTATACAACATAGCCGCAAGGAGTATGAAAATAACTATCACGTCATGTGGAATAACTATAATACTCGACAAGTATAAGAGAGATGATGTTGATATTCATACTTCGTTAGTTATAGCTAGACAATCTCTGGTGTGGCAAGCTCCAAAGAATTGTCTCAAGCTCATCCTTGCTGAATACTTTTCCAGTTGGATTATGAGGGCTGTGCCATTATATATCAGTACATTTTTAACTCAACATAAAGATATCATAAAAAAACAAAAAACAAAAAATGCCCAATTAGTACATATTAATGTGTGTTTGGGAGGGGAAAGATATCATAATTACAAAAAATTGAACAATTCTAAACATTATTCAGAAAAACATCACGTAATGGTTCAAGCATCATTGGAGCTGTCTTTGCAGTGTGCACAATAATTTTGATAATGCAAACTTGCATTGAATTCCAAACAAATTTTAGCCACTTAACCTGGAAGCTTAATGCCCTCTGAACTGAATATACAATTACACAGAAAAGAGCTAATTAATTTATCATCACAAATCACAACATAAACCAACCATATGACCAAACTAAATGTTGTGCTACACTTTATGAGATAATGGCATCAATAGCAGAAAATTACTAATGGTGGACAAAAGATGGCTACTTATTTGCTACAAATCTTATATTGTAATTTCTGTCCTCCAAGCCTTTCGTATATTGCTCTAGAAGTAGTGGTGTTCTAGATTCAATATCAATTTCATTGAGTTTGGAATGGATGCATAGAGAAAATTTAGTTTATAGACAATACTTCGCATTGATCTGAAACTTTATGCACTACGGTGCTAAATTGTCATTTTTCTATCCACTCAAAATTAGCACTTAGTTCACAAACTCAAAATTTTGTAGGTCCTAGTATAAACCTCACAAGGAAAATAATGTCATGCCACTGATATCAGTTAATCATGAAGGCATTGGAGTCAAGACAACAGTGCCAACTGAAGATGACAACTTCCAAGCATCAATTGTAATTGGAATTGTTCTTTTTGAAACCCTATTATGTTGAAAAATGTGCATATTGGGAATTTTTGACCTTTATGTATCAAAATTTTGCAAGTCATTATATTTGAATCCTTGGTTTCAAAGATAATATAAAAGAAATTTCTGCAGCTGTTCAACTATAGCTCTTGTTCTAGTAGTAAAGGATTTCATGAGTTTATCAGCATCCAAAGTCCAAAAAGGTGGATCGAGGGGCACATATACCTGTTCATTTTTTTATTAGTACCAACAAAAAGTATGGATCTCTGAAATATTAATACAGAAGTGACAAATTTTGGCATTAAAAATTGACCAGATCTATGTTAAAAGGATAATGCAAGGAGATAACCCTAGGTGAAGTAAAGAAGTTTGCTGGAATGCCTCCGGCCATACTGATACATGCTTCATATGTTTCATATGAAGGATCAAACAAAATAACTTCATCACCTTTGTCTATTACTGTCCAACAGAACAATTAAATAATTATACACAAGTCCAGCAAAGACACCATACAGTACATAAGAATCTCACATAATAAACCATCTAAGATAAGAAAACATACTTGCAAACATTGTTGCTGCGAATGCCTCAGATTGACCACAACAAATAGCTATATCCGTTAGAGGGTTGAAATCTAAGCCATGCATATGTTTCATAATCTTTGCCACATGGTCACAAATTCCTTGAACATGCCTTGAGTAACCAAAAAAACCTTCAATTTTTCAACCAAAACAAAAAAGAAAAAGGGAAAATTTCAAAGGAATGTACAACTATCATTGGGTTACTGAGCTAGGCTGTTTCAATGACTTGCTTAATATAACACATGAGATGAATGTACAAGCACGCCAACCCTAAACAGTATTGAAAGTGGCATCTAAAAATGGGAACAACAAACATTCTATAATCAAAATACCATGGTAGAGTGGGTATTGTAAAAACTTTATTCTCAAATTTTAGCTACTTTAGGAAGTGAAAACTGAAAAATTCGTCTCCAACAGTCTCCCTAAGGCTGTGTTTGGTTCCAAGATTTGGAAAGCGATTTGAAAAATGAAAGGGAAAAGGTGTGTGAAATGTAGTTATATTTTATTCATATTTCACTTACTTTTTCCTTTTTCCTTTTTCCTTTCCAAATCCCTACCTAAATTCATAAACCAAACACAGCGTAAAGAGGCTCCTAAATACCAATAGCAACTCTTATAACTCACCATTAGAGAAGCTCAAATACTCCATTTGGTTCACTGGAATGAGATGGTAATGAAATTCCGTAGGCTTTCCTATGGAATGATAAATGGTGATTCTATTTACAATATATATATATACATATTTTTTTTAGTCAACCAAACATGAGAATGGACGCTTTCATATAATGATAATTCCACTCCACTACTAGAAACGTAAAAATTTGAGTAAAACTAATTTACTTAAAGGAAATTTAGGCAAATAAATATCATAAATCTTATTTGATAGATCAAATAATTTTAAAATATTAATTTTATTAAAAACTGAAATCTAAATAAAAGCTATATTATTTTAGTACTCATAGTATGTGTTAATTTTTCAAAACAAACTTTTTGTACTTCCCTTAATCCATTAAAATTTTATTACGAGGGCTCTGATCAAATCCCCTTAGACATATTTCTCAAAGTTTTATTAAGAGTGGCTTTGGTTAAATCCCCCTTTACTTCCTTTACTTTTTTCAGACATATTTCTCAACCTACCAAAGGGAACATGAAAATAAAAGCCGAACAATGATTTCACAGTAAGTTAATATTATAATATCAAGCTCCAAGGATGTGATTCAAGGCTAAAGTTAAGTTGAAGGGGAGTTTGGGAGGGAGAGAAACCTGTATTGATTGAAGTCGGAAACAATGGCGGAGATGGCGGCGTTCTTGATGTGGAGAGGAGCAGGGAAATCGGGGAAGCCTTCGGCGAGGCTGACGGCATTGCATCTCCGGGCAAGTAGCGACAGTTGTTGAATTGGAGACGGAGGAGGGGCAGGGAATTACACATGACTCTCTTTCAATTCATAACTGCGTCCAATTAAAACCGAGGCTGTTTGGATAAACCTAAAATAAGCCAACTATGTTTTACTCTTTATTTTTTTTTAAATGACTGGTTTTCCAAAATAAAATTTTTACTTTTCTTGTATTGTGAAACAAATTTATAGGAAAACTTTATTAGGGTGTTTTGAGAAGATGGTTAAAAATTAATTTTTTAATTTTCTTTGACTTTTTAATTTTTTTTTTTTTTTTTGTGAGAGATGAAGTGAGTTAAAAGTTGTAAAGTGACTTTTAACCTACTTCTCAAAATAAGCCTTCATTCGTCTGGTTTGAGTCATGTGTCACTTATTTTTTAATGTTTGAAAATAATCATATAATTTTTTTGTGGTTTGTGAGCTAAAGTATACAGTTACGCCCGTTAACGTTTTAATAAAAAAAATTAAAATATTCTTATATTTTCGTCATTTGTTTAGAAAGTAACGTACACTGTAATTTCATGCACTTTATTTCATATACGATTTACTTCATTGAAATTTTAAAATAAACATATAACTTCCTTATGTCTCTCACATGTTTTACATTTGCTATTAAGTTAGACGAAATATTTAACAGTGTTTAATGGTATATTTCAGCCCACAAAACATAACCTCATAGGGTTATGTGGTGATTTCCAAACATTATGGTGATAAATTGCACATAATCCAAATCACAGGAGAGTAAAGTAAAGTTTGCCAAAATTTATAAAGCAACTTTTAAAAGATTAAAAAAAAAAATTAAAAGTCCAAACAAATATTATTTTTATCTTTTCTAAAGTTTTTTATTTTTTAAAATTATAATTTTTTAAAAAAAAAAAAAAAGAGGCCAAAGATAAGTGCCCCCAAACACCATACCATAGGAAAATTAAATTAATGACCAAAAAATTAAAGACAAATTTTACTCCACCTCTCTTATGATTTGGTTCATGCGTGGTAATCTCTTGTTATTTTAAATAATTACATAATCATTTGTGATTTAAAAACTAAAATGATTTATTGTTAAATTTAGCAGTAAATATGAAACATGCATTGGACATAAAAGACTATGTGTTCATTTATAAATTTTAGAAATAAATCACACATGGGAGAAAATATAAAGAGTTAAAATGAATTTTACCTTCAAAAATGGAAAAAAATGTTTTCGATAGTGAGTTTACTTATAGACGAGTATTTTAATATTTGATATTAAGCTATAAACATTTTGGTGGTGCACTTCAATTTATAAACAACAAAAGGGTTATTTTATAATTTTCAACTGATAGAATAATAATAAGCATATGGGCTAAACTATAAAAAGGATGAAATAAAATTGCATTAAATTTAAATTCAATCAACTACAACTAGCTTTGGTTTTAAAAAACAGAAAAACAAATGTGTTAGATCTCACATTTATATAATTATTATTTTTTTTGTTCTAAAAGCATCTCTAATCCTTTATATTTTATGTTATCAAATTTAAATTTGATAAAAATGCTAAAAAATCATATATAATTATTTTATAAAACATTAATCAAATAAAAAAAGAGGCAATTTTTTTAATTAAATTAATAACTCGTTAAAAAAGATGGAGTAGATATATTTTTTTTTTAACAAATTTGATTCCAAATGAAATTTGAAATAAAATAATTTAATAAAAAAGACTAAAATATTTCATATCAAAACAATTTTTACACTAAAATCTAAAATAAAATTAGATTAAAAAAAAAAACAGTAAAATGTTGGAAATGTTGTTACCAAAATGAGGCTAGAACTATTCGCATTTAGAGTTTGTTTAGGATGTGTTATATAAGTACATTTGTTTTATCTTTTTATATTTTTGGAGTTATATTATCTCTTTATTTTTTTGTACATATTTTGTCACGACCTGCTCCTCGTACCCAAGGGTTGAGCATCGTGATGGCCAGTAACTGAGATTGCCTCCGGCCAATTCTAAACAAATCAATAAACGCAAGCGGAAGAAATATTTAAATAAGGGTACCAAAATAATCACTGGAACTTCTATTTTTATTACAAAATTATAATGACCAAAAAGGTCGTTATTTACATAGAAAATATCAGAAAAGTGTTGTGCGTGCATCTATTCCGCAACCCCGCATTTAAGACTTTCCAAAGGCTATTTCTGAATTGCATGTTTCCTTAAAATTGGTAAAAAAACTATAAGCACATGGCAGAGTGAGAAATATTATACCAAGAGTATAAGGGACACGAAATAACCATAGATCGTTAGTTAGGCCAAAACATTTATATAAACAGATCCTTTGAGTAGAAGAAATCATTTGACAAATAATCTTTTAAGTAATAAAACTGAGATTATGCCTCGTCAGACCAAATAACCTTTTATTGGTAATCAAATCATTTAAGTAGCAGAACTGAAATACATATATTATGTAATCACAACCACAGTCTTGAGCGAGCGAGCAGAGGTCCTGAAGTGACAATCAAAACAGAGGTACGGATTCAAGAGGTGACTCGTACGGATTCTAGAGGTGGCTCCCACGATAGTGTAACACTTAGTTCCGCACAGCACTTTGGTCCGCACAAAACAGAGGTCAGTGAATCCATAACAAACAGAGGACCACAAAGTGGTCAAACAGAAGCTAATGGTTATTTAACTCCCCAAATGCGTGGGACTCCCGTGGTGGTACTTACAAAACATAATTGTATATAAGGTTATAGTCAAATATTCTTTAAAATATAAACAGACATATCCATGGATTTCTTTTTAAGCAAATAGAGTTCATAAATAAAACCACGTAACTGAAATCTTTATAAATCATAAAATATACGTAAAATACATTTTGGTGACTCAAGATATAATATAACTCACCTTAACTTTAATACCTTACTCCTCCTTTCCATTATCAAAGACCCTTTCACCTTCCACTATTTCTTCTCTCTTTCTTTTCTTTTCTTTCTTCTCTTTCCTTTCCTTTTCTTCTTTCTTTATACAATTTCAATTCATGTTGCCCAAGCAAATTGCCACGTGTCACTCTCCTATTCGTCTTCATTAATTCACGTTTATCCCAACTTAATTTAATTATACTTTAGCCCCTAAATTTTTAATAATTATATTATTTTACAAAATAATAATATATAATAAATTATATATTTTCCCTAACTGTAATTAAATAATATTAGTATAAATTATATAGAATAATTAAAAATCTGGGTTGTTACAATCTTCCCTCCTTTTAAAATTTCGTCCTCGAAATTTGACATGTGTAAGTTATCCGCTACGTACTCTGATAAATATATATTAGATGATTAATCTGATAGAAAATAGTACCTCAAAAAAAAAAAAAAAACTTTACCAAAAATAACTTACTGTCTAGATGTCAAAAATTAGTTTGGGCCAAAAAGAAAAATAATGGGTGACTTAAAAAAATTTCCACTCGTTTTATTTACGATAAAAATAAATAAAATAAGAACACAATGACAGAATTATATGCAAAAATTAAAAATTTTGAGATGAACTTTTCATTGATGGGAAATTGTTTCAAAATTAATATCTTTAAAATTTGAACCCACTTTTTAAAACATCAAAATAATTTTTTTTTTGAATACTGAACTGAAAATTATATGGATTTAATTGTATTATAATTTTGGTAGGTGCTTGAACTCGACATCCTTCTTTTCTTGTCCTTCTTTTATTATATCTAATATCCTTCACGAATTAGGCACACTAAAAAAAAAATTTATTATATGTATATAATCATATAAAATTATAATATAATTAAATCGACGAATAAAATATAATAATTCGGTACTAATTACCCGCTATCCTCCTTCTTAAATGTGCATGTGTCCTATGCTCCAATGATGATTTTTTTTTTTTTAATAAACCATTGCTCTGATACCATTTGTCACGACCCGCTCCCCGTACCCAAGGGTTAAGCATCGTGATAGCCAGTAATTGAGGTTTCCTCCGGCCAATTCTAAACAAATCAATAAACGTAAGCGGAAGAAATATTTAAATAAGGGTACCAAAATAATCACTGGAGCTTCTATTTTTATTACAAAATTATAATGACCAAAAAGGTCGTTATTTACATAGAAAATATCAGAAAAGTGTTGTGCGTGCATCTATTCCGCAACCCCGCATCTAAGACTTTCCAAAGGCTATTTCTGAATTGCATGTTTCCTTAAAATTGGTAAAAAAACTATAAGCACATGGCAGAGTGAGAAATATTATATCAAGAGTATAAGGGACACGAAATAACCATGGATCGTTAGTTAGGCCAAAACATTTATATGCACAGATCCTTTGAGTAGAAGAAATCATTTGACAAATAATCTTTTAAGTAATAAAACTGAGATTATGCCTCGTCAGACCAAATAACCTTTTATTGGTAATCAAATCATTTAAGCAGCAGAACTGAAATACATATATTATGTAATCACAACAACGGTACTGAACAGAATAGAACAGAGGTCACAAAAGTGACAATCAGAACAGAGGTACGGATTCAAGAGGTGACTCGTACGGATTCAAGAGATGGCTCCCACGATAGTGTAGCACTTAGTTTCGCACAGCACTTTGGTCCGCACAAAACAGAGGCCAGTGGATCCATGACCAACAGAGGACCACAAAGTGGTCAAACAGAGGTCAATGGTTATTTAAGTCCCCCAAGACGTGGGGCTCCCGTGGTGGTACTTACAAAACATAATTGTATATAAGGTCATAGTAAAATATTCTTTAAAATATAAACAGACATATCCATGGGTTTCCTTTTAAGCAAATAGAGTTCAGAAATAAAACCATGTAGCTGAAATCTTTATATATCATAACTTTTAATAAAAACATAACTTATATAAAATAGATTTTGGTAAATTAAAACATACGTAAAATACATTTTGGTGACTTAAGGTATAATATAACTCACCTTAACTTTAATACCTTACTCCTCCTTTCCATTATCAAAGACCCTTTCACCTTCCACTATTTCTTCTCTCTTTTTTTTTTTCTTTTCTTTCCATTTCTTCTTTCTTTACTGAGTCAACTTCTTCTTCTATTTATACAATTTCAATTCGTGTTGCCCAAGCAAATTGCCACGTGTCACTCTTCTATTCGTCTTCATTAATTCAAGTTTATCCCAACTTAATTTAATTATACTTGAGCCCCTAAATTTTTAATAATTATATTATTTTACAAAATAATAATATATAATAAATTATATATTTTCCCTAACTGTAATTAAATAATATTAATATAAATTATACAGAATAATTAAAAATCTGGGTTGTTACATATTTTCATACAAAATGAAAAATACATTTATTTGTAAAAAAAATTAATAATCTATATATTATACAAAATAATATAAATAGTTAAATTTTTGTATCCAAAAAAACAAAGAAGATTGAAATTTACAATTCAAGTCCCATAATTTTATCACAATTTATTTATTATTTTTTCATTTGTCACAAATTTAATCATGTAACTTTCAACCCCTCGCTAGAATTGTAAACTTAGGTGAGCTCAACTTAAGCAACTTGAGTCGAGGTTAAAAACTTTTAAAGATTGAACAATATAGTTTTTAATTAAGTGATGACCTATGCAGAAATTTAAAAATTAAATTTAAATTTTAGAGGATTTGGGCAAAAACACCAAATAACTTGAGCAACTAAAACAAAATTATATATATAAATATACAAATTATTTGCTAATTTATTTTTTAAAATAATAAATAAAATTAATTAAAAGTTTAATATTAATGAACAAAAGAAAAAGCAATATACTTAAGATTTCTAATAGAATTTTTTTTGAAAATATTAAAAAAATACACCTTTTAGAAAGGGATCATCGAATAAAGGGTTGTTTGGGAAGTGCCATATTAACTCACTTTTTTTTATCATTTTATCTTTTTTGGATCATATCACATATCTACTTTTCTACACATGTTTTCGTAAAAAGCAAAAAAACATACTTAATTATCTTTTTGGATCACATCATATCTCTACTTTTCTGTATATATTTTTGTAAAAAGTAAAAAAGTATACTTATTTAATACTTCCCAAACTATCACTAAGTTCATATTAAAAAAATTTACCTTTTATAATGGCATAAATAAGTTAAATATGATTTTTTAGAAATTATTTTTAATTTAAAAATTACAATAAAATATTAAATAGAATAAAAACAAATTTCTTACAAAATAAAAGTATTTGAACAAAAAAAAGGTAAGAAGAAAATTTAATATGGTATTTTTATTTAATCTGAAAATAATTCTAGATGAAAAATAAAATATCACTTATAACCCTTTTTTTTTTAAATAAATTTTTTTTAACGAACTATCACTTTTAATAAAAAAAAATAAATTAACGTTTCTTTCTAATTTATTTTAGCAAAAGTAACTTTTTAACAATTTAAGTCAAAGATATCTTTATTCTTTATTTTAATTTTTTTAATTGACAATTGAGATTTTTTTAAAAAAAAAAATCCAACAAAATCCACCATGTTTGGTAAGTACTAAAAAAGTTATGTTTTATTCTTTTGTTAAAAAAAAAATTATATTAAAAAATATTATCGTTCAAGTCCTTAGAGTTTAGAATGATATAATTTTTTTTTATAAAATTTAAAACAAAAAAAAGAAAAAAAATATTAGTGATTAATAATTTGAACACATGTATTTAAAACAAATTATATTTAGACCAATAATATTATGACACATTATTATGACACATGTGAATATTGATCACATTCTAATTGTAGTAATATAATTTGAAGAAGAATTTAAATTTGAAATTTTATTTTATAATTTAATAAAGGATAAAAAATTGAAGGAATGAATATTGATCTCATTCCAATTATAATAACATAATTTAAGTAAGAATTCAAATTTGAAATTTTATTTTAAGAATATAAAATTAATTTATAGACCAATTATATTGTAACATGTATTAACAAAAAATTAAACAAAATAAAAAAAATGAGAAAAAAGAATTACAACTTTCAACTTTAATAAAATGACACTATTTTGCAATTATAATAGTATATAGATATATGGATATATAAATAAATTATGGAATAGATCATTATTTAAAACTTATATATTGTGAGATAAATCATTATAATTTTAAATTTAAATTAATGAAATGTGTGATGATCGGGTACGTGAGCTGTCCCGTTCTTCTGTGTTTTGTATTGAAATCATCCTTGTTAGAGTGTCGGGTTTGACTTGAGGCTTTGCCAATAGTTTGGGTTTGTCATTTTTGAAAACTTTCCTCACAATTCTCATTCTTAATTTATTCCGGTATCGAATTTCGCATGTTTCTGGGGGGCATGAGGTTGGATCCGGGAATTTCGGTCAACTAGCGAAATTTTCATGCGGAGCAGTACGTCTTGGAATAAAGGGTCGACGTCTGAAAACAGGGAGGTTTGGGTGCTATACTGAAATAAAAGCACATGAAGCAGCAGGTGCGGGGAGAGGAGGGCCGCACGTGTGGGGGTGGAGGCTGCGTGCCATACGTGCGGGGAAAGGGGCGCACATGCAGGACGATGCTGAGTCCGAAATCTACCTTTTTCTTTCTTCATAGACTGAGTGTATATCACTTTTACACATCTCTCTCTCACTCTAAAAGCTATCTTTTGCTCCTCCTCTTTAAAAACCCCCACCAAACACCATAAACTATTGATTTCTTCCAATTCATTAGAGTTTTGACCCAACATCCTTCATTAATTTTGGAGAGCTAACCGATAGCTTCGTTTTGTGTGGTGGAGATTGGATTTCAACACCATCAAATTTGGGAGTTTTGTTAGGGTATATCTCCTTATTAGAGTTTGAGACCCAATTGGTTTGTTAAAGAATTTCAATTTGGTTTGGTTTAGGTATAATATATTTTAATATATTGTATCTAATTTGTGGAGACCTAATTCAATTTGGATACAATTAGGGTTTTGATAAAATAAGTCCAAGATTTAATATTATATATATATATATTGTTATGTTCATCCTAGGAAAAAGTGCGGCACCAAATTGATTTCTAGGATATATAGTGCTTCGGGTATATACTTTGTTTATTCTGCCGAAGTATTACATGGCTGTTACAGATTGATTTGGCTTTGTTGGGTTTGTGCTTTGAAGCATAGTTTGGTTCGTTATTTTGGGTCTTCTTCAACTCTGTTTTTGAAGACTTTTGTTCATCTGTTTGGTGAGGTATTTCCTCTTGTTTATTTGTGATTATTTGGAATTCACCTAAGGGTGATTTTGTGAGACCATTCGTGTCTCATTTGTAATCCTTTAGAAACTTTTTGGTTGATAGTGGAATCGGATTTCGATCGCGTGGACGTACCTCACATTGAGGGAACCATGTAAAAATTCTTGTGTTGCTTTTGATTTAATTTTTCCGCATTAGTTTTTATTCCCATTGATTGATTTACTTGTGGGGAATCATATATTTTCCCTAACAATTGGTATCAAAGCTTACAGTTTATTTGGGTTTATTTATTTGTGTAAATCAATGGAGGGGAATGTGGATCGCATGTCTAGCTTTAATGGAAGCAATTAGGTAACTTGGAAAACTAAAATCTATGACCTATTATTTTGTAAAGATTTGTATGGGCCTATTGAGGGTGATAGTGGAAAACCCGAAGGTATGAAAGATGATGAATGGAATAGGCTTAATCAAAAAGCTGTTGGTGTTATCCGTCAATGGATTGATGACAGTGTGTTTCATCATGTTGCTACTGAAACTTTGGCACATGATTTATGGAAAAAATTAGAGAGTCTTTATGATAGAAAATCAACCACAAATAAAGCTTTTCTGTTTCATAAGTTGGTTAATTTAAAATATAAAGAGGGCAGCCATATTCCGGAACATCTGAATGAAATAAAGAGTATTGTAAACCAACTTACTTCTATGAAAATTATTTTTGATGATGAGTTGTAGGCTTTGATGCTACTTAGTTTTTTGCCCGAAAGTTGGGAGACTTTGGTTGTGACGGTTAGTAATTCGGCACCTGATGGAGTTATCACAATGAGCCAAGTCACTAGTAGCTTGTTGAATGAAGAAACTAGAAGAAAATCAGCGGGTTCCTCTCATTCAAAAGCATTTGTTGTAAGAGGCCGAAGCAAAACATGAGAGAGGAGTAAGACTCCTCATGGTCGTGATCAAAGTCGTGACAAATCAAAAGATGGCTCTTTTTCAAAGAAAGACATTGAGTGTTATTATTGCCATGTGAAAGGGCACATGAAACGGAAATGCCGAAAACTCAAGAACAAGGAGAAAAGGTGTGACAAAAGTGTTGATAAGAAGCAAGAAGACACAACAGCAGTTACTACCGATGATCTCATGGTCATTTGTGAAGATGATTGTATCAATTTTGTGGGACAAGAGAAAAATTAGGTGATTGATTCCGGTGCTTCTTTTCATGTGACTTCTCCAATTGATTTCTTTACTACCTACACCAAAGGAGATTATGGTTCTGTTCGAATGGGTAATGAAGGTTTGTCCAAGATTATTGGCATGGGTGATGTTTGCTTGGAAACAAATTTGGGCTGCAAGTTGTTGCTTAAAGATGTGAGGCATGTTCCTGACATTCGCCTCAATTTGATCTCTACTGGGAAGCTAGATGATGAAGGCTTCAAAAACAAATTTGGTGATAGAATATGGAAGCTCACAAAGAGTTCTTTGGTGGTGACTAAGTGCAAGAAGACTTATACACTTTATTCAATGCAAGGAAAAATTTATAAAGGTGTTGTCAATGCACTTAAAGATGATACTTCTACCGAATTGTGGCACAAGCGGCTTGGCCATATGAGTGAAAAGGGGCTACAAGTTTTGTTCACGAAAGAGCTTCTACCCGGTTTGAAAGGTACACATCTTAAAACTTGTATTCATTGTTTGGCGGGTAAACAACATAGAGATTCTTTTCATAAAAATGTTGTTTCTAGAAAAGAAAATATGTGGAGTTGATTCATTCGGATGTTTGTGGTCCTTTAAAAGTTAGAACACATAGTGGTGCACTTTATTTTGTTACTTTCATTGATGATTATTCAAGGAAAGTTTGGGCTTTTCTACTAAAAACTAAAGATCAAGTTCTAAAAGTATTTAAGCATTTTTAGGCCATGGTTGAAAGAGAAACATGACAGAAATTGAAGTGCATCCGATCAGACAATGGTGGTGAATACATTGGGCCATTTGATGAGTATTGTTGCAGCCAAGGTATTCGGCACCAAAAGGCAGTTAAGAAGACTCCTCAACAAAATGGCATTGCCGAGAGGATGAATCGCACCATTATGGAAAGAACAAGGTGTTTGCTTTCACAAGCTAAATTGCCAAGATCCTTTTGGGGTGAGGCAATGAAGATAGCAGTTGATGTAATCAATTTGTCTCCTTCTTATCCTTTGAACGGTGATGTTCCAGAAAGAGTTTGGACCGGTAAAGATGTATCTTATGAGCACTTGAGAGTGTTTGGTTGCCGAACTTTTGTTCACATTCCAAAGGATGAGAGGTCCAAGCTTGATAGTAAGTCAAGACAATGCATTTTTCTTGGCTATGGGCATGATGAGTTTGGTTATAGATTGTGGAATTCGGTCGACAAGAAAGTCATTCGAAGCCGTGATCTTATGTTTCTTGAAAACCAAACAATTGAAGATTTTGGCAAAGGTGATCAACCGGAGCCAAAAACTAGTGATCTCATTGACATGGATCCATCTCCTTCATCTTCAGTTGATGATGAAAATGGGGGAGATGTGCAGCCACCTATTGAAGATATGGAGGATGATGCTAATCCTATTGAAGTTGAGCAACTTGATGTGAAGACCGCATTTTTTTATGGGGATCTTGAAGAAGAAATTTATATGGAACAACCAGAAGGGTTTGTAGAGAAAGGGAAAGAGAAATTTGTTTGCAAATTGAAAAAAAGTTTGTATGGCCTCAAGCAAGCTCCGCGGCAATGGTACAAAAAATTTGACTCTTTCATGATGAATAATGGTTTTTCTAAAATCACTTCGGACCATTGTGTGTTTGTGAAAAATTTTCGGATGGTAAATTTATTATTCTTTGTCTTTATGTTGATGACTTGTTAATTGTGGGTCAAGATCCTACCATGATTAATAGGTTGAAATTGGAGTTGAGCAAGTCATTTGCTATGAAATATTTGAGACCGGCAAAGCAAATACTTGGTATGAAAATTGTTTGTAATCGCAAAGAATGGCTGATTTGGTTGTCTCAAGAAAGCTACATTGAGAAAGTTCTTGAGAGGTTCAACATGAATAAAGCAAAGCCAGTTGGTTGTCCACTTGCGGGTCACTTCAAGCTTAGTTCGAATCAATGTCCTACAAGTGAGAAAGACAAGGAAGAGATGTTGAAAGTTCCTTATGCTTCAGCAGTTGGTTTTTTGATGTACGCCATAGTTTGTACAAGGTCGGATATTGCTCATGCCGTTGGTGTGGTGAGTCGTTTTCTCTCTAATCCAGGTAAAGAATATTGGGCAGCAGTAAAATGGATTCTAAGATATCTTCGAGGGACTTCAAAGGTGTGTTTGTGTTTTGGAGATGGTAAGCCGATGCTTGATGGGTTCACAAATTTTGACATGGCCGGTGATGTTGATTCTAGGAAATCTACTTTAGGGTATTTGATGACATTTGCAGGGGGGGCTGTGGCATTGTAACAAGCCCGCGAGGGACCTCGGCTACAGTTCAGACTCCCCCCCTTTTTGTTTGTTGCGGTTCATAATCTGAACCAAAGAGTCCAACTCTGGCAAATCGTTTTGAGAAAAACACAGATTTTGAAAAGAAGTGTCAAACATGGACTGCTTTGCTAGATACAGAGTCGCCACCTAAATATTTTTAAAATGGGAAATTTAGGAAACCCTGACTCGGTGCCGAAGGCCACGTGTCCGTCATCACCAAAGTTGTCTTGGCTCGGGAGCTTGGGTACGATCGGGGAAAGTCAGCTATGAGCACCCCCTTTCGCCCGGTCCGAAGACCGGCCTCTACTAACCGTGATATCTGATTTTGAAAACGTTATGTGTTCTCGTTCTGGTTATTAGCCTAGAATTACTATGTTATGCGCACAGCAAACAAGTATAGACTAGATTGCCTAATTTGGAAACAAGCATTGCATATCCGTTCGTTTTGAAAGTGCTTCGGAATTTGCTACTCGCAAGTAGGCTAAAACACGGATTTCAACGAGTTTTTCCAACTCAAGCAATCCAACCTCTACCCACAGGCATTCAAACAGTTTATCTCATATAAGCATTTAGCCACATGGTAATCATGTTGTCATGTTAACATTCACATGCATGCGATATGCTAAAGCATAAATACTTACATTGTACTCCGTGCCAAAACAATAAACTAGTTAGCAAAAATGCATGCCCTAGTTCATGTTAGAGTGACTAATGCATCGCATACAGAATGTGATTAGGATAGGCTCGGCTAATCTACGATGACATGTGAAATGCTACAAGTAACAAGTATTCAATTTGGAAATTGAAATACAATGTAGTTAGCGTGATGTACCGAGCCCGGTGCATGTAAGACAAATGTATGGATGCACGCATGCATTGCATAAGGTATGCTAATTTTAAATATGCCCTAATCTACCATCATAAGCAGGTAAATAAAAGGGAAGAAAGAAGTGGGGGTTGGAAGACATGCACACCACTCACCCACACTTATTACAAATACGCCCTCACTCAGAGGGACCAAATAAATATTACAGTCCGAATAATAAATAAATTATTACAGAATTTCTAACTACTCAAAATAAATGCAAAGAGAAGATGGCCGCAGCCCCCGCCTCGGGATGCGTGAATAATGCATGTCCGATCCAACTTGCCCGGAAACCCGCACCATGCCACTGCTGCCTCTGTTTACACTGCCCTGCCTCCCCAAAGACTGCCAAAGTCCTGGAACAAGTTTCCTGCACACTGTAGAATACCATCGGCTAGAGGAAATGGCCACCGGCCACGGGAAAATGCCATCGGCTGCTGATGAAGATATCGGCCATTCACCAATGGCCGGTCGGCACTGTGTGTTGCCGGTCGGCAGAAACTTCCTGCAGAAAATAGTTTTGACAGCAACAGAGGACAGGCAGTATATGGCACAGAATTTCTAGGCAAATGTATGCATGGACACACTCCCTATCATGTAATAGACTCAAGAGAGCACGACCCTTGACCCTCGGGCCATTGATGGCGCATTTCGACGCATGATGGCCTAAGAGGCCAAGTTTGCATTTCAATGTCAAATGCAATGCACACAAACATACAAGGGACCCAACCTCAATCATGGTTGATCAAGAGGTGAGGCAATGCACAACAATGCACATGCAACCTAAGCATGTAAGCTAACACACAAACATGCAATGCAACTACATGGCACACACAATGCACATAACATAACATGCACAACGCATTGAAACATGGCATACACAATGCAAGATGGGCTTACACCAATACAAGTGGACCTCAGCCACACTCATATCAGTGGCCATAAGATGAAAACAAGACAACCCGAAATGCGTGCATGCGTGCACGCAAACCGAGGACCGACCCTCGGGCACCGAAATGCCACTCTAATGAGACATGGCGAAGACATGGAATATGATATGCAAACATGAAAAAATAAGTAGCAAAATGAGGGGGGAAAACAGCCCCAAAGCAAGGCGAAATGACACCCGATGCATGGAATCTCTCCCGAAATGCAAAACTAGGTACATGAAATGGCTTACAGTTATACAAAGCATGCATAATTGGTACATGGAATGAGAAGACAGAAGCAAGGCAGCCCCAAAATAAGCATTTTTACAGTCCAAAGCATGGCCAAACAGTAAGCACAAGTGGGACTAAATTAGCATACAAAAATGGCTCCGCAAGGGAGGCAATGAAGCAAGTGGAAGATCAAAAGCCCAAACAGAAAAAGACCCTTCTACAACACTGAAGAGGGACCAAAAATATGACTACTTACAGTTTATGGAAGCCCCCAAAACAGTATACAAACACACTCAAAATGTCATGCAAGATGAGGCTCAAAAGAGGCTATAACACAAAGTATACAAAAAATTCATCAAACAGCCAAAGACCCTTAATGAAACATGACAAGGGGGTCAAAATATGGCCACTTTTAGCTCTGATCAAGGTCGAAAAATAGAATCTTAATAAGCTAATAAATCATGCAAAAATGGGGACCAAAGGGGGGTACAATGGCAAGTGATACATGGAGGTCCCCAAAAGTGTTGAGCCCTTCTTAAATGTTGAATAAGGGATTAAAATAATCCTATCTACAGTTTATGACATGACCCAAAACAGGTCACACATAGGCTAAAAATATCATGCAAAATAATGGCATTCAAGAGGATAATGAAGCAAGTGCCAAAAAGAAGCTTCAAACTGCAATGAGCCCTTAATGAAACATGGAATATAGCTCAAAAAAATGACATTTTCAGTTTTGGTCGGAGCTCAAAACAGCAAGAAAATGGGGCTAGGCAATGGTACAAAATAAGACCAAAAGAGAGGGGAAATGAACTTACCCTTGAAGACTACTCCTTGGCTGCCTTTTGAACTAAGAAATGGTGCCTCCAAGCCTCTGAGAAGACCCTCCAAGCTACTGGAGTGGAGGTGGTGGGGTGGTGCTAGGTGTTGGTGTAGGAATGGAGCCAAGAACCTTATACTTTGAGGCTAAAATGGAGAGATACAAGGGGGGAGAGTGTATGTCTCCTATGGAATTTCAGAACCCTAATTATGGAAGAGAAGGGCTTTCTTTATAGAGCCAAGGGAGTAAGACTTCTCTTAGAAGCTTCAAAACCAAGAGCCAAGATCCTCCATACACGTGTATGGAGGATCCAGTCTGTGCCCTCCAGCTGGCACAGCTGGAATCCATTCAATCTGTAGAATACTCCGGAAGGTCGTCGGCTAGCAAAATTTGCCGGTCGGCTACTTTTACTAGCCAGTCGGCCATATACTTGGCCGGTCGGCTAAATGGATGGCCGATGGGTGGTCGATGAGGTCAAAAAGTGCTGGTGGATGTCTAGATTGAAGCCCCGGAAGTTAGCTTTCCAATGGCGCAAGCCTTGCATTAAAATTCCTCCTGTGGAAAAAGTTATACCCATTTTGGTGAAGCCGCGCAGATTCGATCCAATCGGGATGATGCCCAACTTCAACTGATCATATCTCCCCCACCCGGACTTGGCTTTAAGAGATTCTTGAGTGCAAAATGAAGCCCCGGAAGTAAGCTTTCCAACGACGGTGGCCCCATAGCTAAAATCCAAGTATGCAAATAAATAAGCCCGATTCAGCGAGGGCTGCTCGACCCTCTTCTACCCGGATTCATGCTGAACTTCTTCTCCAACTTGGTTTCTCCCATCTTCTCCTCTTCTCTTCAACTTCAAACCCCCAAGTAAGGTGTTTTGAAAGATTTTTCAAAGATTTCATCTCTCTTTCATTCATCTCCACTTTATCCTTGCTCGGTTTACCGAAATGCGAGCGTCAAATCATCGTGGGAATTTTATTTCAAAAATGTTTTGAAATAGAGGGTTTTAAGGCCTGAAAACCATCCAAAATAGTTTTGGTCCAAAATGGGGTGTGAAGTTGAGATTTGTCTCTCTCCTTGCCGAAGAAACTGGACCTTTGCCCTGCACAGTTTTCTCCACCAGGTAAACCATCAGTAACGCCCAAGTCTCGAGGGTGGTCAAAAATGGGGTGTCTACAGGCATGGCAATCTAAATTACAAAAATGTGTTGCTCTCTCAACTACCGAAATTGAATTTATTGCCATTATGGAAGCTTGCAAAGAAGAGTTATGGTTGAAGAAATTTTTGCAAGAGTTGGGTTTGAAGCAAGAAAAGTATGTGCTTTATTGTGATAATCAAAGTGCTATTCACTTGAGTAAAAATTCTACTTTTCATTCGAGATCGAAACACATTGATGTGAGATACCATTGGATTCGTGATGTGTTAGATTCGAAATTGTTACAACTCGAAAAGGTTCACACAGATGATAATATTTCGGATATGTTGACAAAAACTTTGTCGAGAGACAAACAATTGAAGTGTCGAACTTTGGCGGGTATGGTTGATATCTCCACCTAAGTCGATAGGAGGAGAATTGTTGGGGTATATCTTCTTATTGAAGTTTGAGACCTAATTGGTTTGTTAAAGAATTTCAATTTGGTTTGGTTTAGGTATAATATATTTTAATATATTATATCTAATTTGTGGAGACCTAATTCAATTTGGATACAATTAGGGTTTTGATAAAATAAGTCCAAGATTTAACATTATATATATATTGTTATGTTCATCATAGGAAAAAGTGCGGCACCAAATTGATTTCTAGGATATATAGTGTTTCGGGTATATACTTTGTTTATTCTGCCGAAGTATTACATGGCTGCTACAAATTGATTTGGCTTTGTTGGGTTTGTGCTTTGAAGCATAGTTTGGTTCGTTATTTTGGGTCTTCTTCAACTCTGTTTTTGAAGACTTTTGTTAATCTGTTTGGTGAGGTTTTTCCTCTTGTTTATTTGTGATTGTTTGGAATTCACCTAAGGGTGATTTTGTAAGACCATTCGTGTCTCGTTTGTAATCGTTTGGAAACTTTTTGGTTGATAGTGGAATTGGATTTCGATCTCGTGGACGTACCTCACATTGAGGGAACCACGTAAAAATTCTTGTGTTGCTTTTGATTTAATTTTTTCGCATTAATTTTTATTCCCATTGATTGATTTACTTGTGGGGAATCATATATTTTCCCTAACAAGTTTCTCATCTTTTCTTCTCCAAAAACTTGAGGTAGGGATTTTCTTAGAGTTATATATATATATATATATATATTTGCAAGATTGGTTGATTTTTGAACTCTTTTGGTTGAACTTTGAAAGTTGATTTGGTTCAAGATGTGTTGGTGAACTTAAAAGTGGATTTACATCTTGCCTTTGTTTAAAATTTCTTGGGAGTTTGAACTACATTGTTGAGGAAACATGTTTTAAAAATTGAACCTTTCAAAAGATGTAGAAATGTCTAGTTTTGGCAAAACCTAGAAAATTGAGATTTTTGAGAGAGATGTTGAAAATTTATGGGTGTTTAACTATTGCTTTGCTAAAAAGAATGAATGGTTGGAAATTTCATTGTGTTGTGAATATAAATGGGAAATTTCATGAAACATGAAAGCTAGTTGTCTTTTTTTTGGTTTATTGCTCAAAAAAGCGAATATAGTCATAAAGAGACTAAATTGTTGAGAATGCTTGAAATGTGGAAATGTGTTATTCTTGGGATAGATATGAATGAATATATACATGTTCATCTTGTGAAATTGCAATGGAAAGAGGATTGGAAATTTGTGATCACAATGGAAGAATTGTGTGGAAGAATTGAAAATGGAGGGGATGTTGCATTGCATTGATAATTGTTGCATTGGCATTTCAATTCATTTGGTCATGATAAATTTTGAATATTAGATTTGAAAACTTTTGCATTGAGAAAATGTGACAGTCTGTCCAGGTGACCGCTCGAGCGCAAGAAGTGGCACTCGAGCGTAGAATTGTTGCTCCCAGTATCTCGCGTGTTTGCAGGTGGGCCGCTCAATCGTAGAAAGTGCCGCTCGAGCGTAAAAAGTGAAATTGCCCTGGACATTTTTATTAGTGTATTTGGAGTCTCCTTATTTTATTTTGGGACATTGATCGAAGTGGTAACATGATGGTAAAGTAAGATTAGACCAAAAACTTTTATTCGGATAATCTTCCTATGAACAACCGTCACTTTTTTTCCCTTTTCTTTTTCCACACTTTGAATTTGGGTGTGAAGTTAGAACCATTGGAAAGCTTGTCTCTGGGGCTTCGATTTAGACACAAGAACGACCTAAAACGAAGTCCGGATGTGAGAGTTATACCCGTTTGAAGTTTTAATATCTGTGCTGGAAGCAGGTACAATCGAGCGGGAAAAGCTACGCTCGAAAGGACTACGCGAATTCAACAACTTAAAAAGTGATTTTCTAGATCATTCTCTCCACTTTTCTTTTCTCTCTTCCTTCCTCTCATCCTAAGTCCGAAAAAACCCTAGATTTTTGACCCAAATGCCTTCCATTTTTCAAAGATTTGGCTAAAATCTCTTACCAAAAAGTGAAGAATACATGAAGCTCAACATTTTCAACCGATTGGATTTTGGATTTTCGAAAGGATGCTCTCGATCTAGCTTCTTTGCTTGGTCCTTAAGGTAAGGGTTTCTAGTTCTTCTTCAATACTCTCATTTACAGATAGATTTGTGGTATTCTTTTTATATAAACGCAAAATTTATATTTTTGAGCATGTTGTGGTAAATCATGAGATTTGGGGGTTTAGGATTTGAAATATTCAGGTTTAAATCGTTGAGTTATGAGCTTATGAAATTGGGTGTATAATTAATAAAAGAGTTGGAATAAAAAGTGTTTGGGTGAAAAGCTTAATTTCTCTTAAAACCCTAGTTTGGATCATGAAGATAGATACAAGTTTTGCTTAAATTGAAAATGGTATTACGAAATTGGGGTGTTAAATTGTACATATACAAGTTTAATTGCATTTTGGAAGTGGTTGGAAATTTATGTAAAAGTTGCGATTGAACTCTTATTGTTAATCTTTTAATTATGTTATTATATGAAACTAAATTTGGGTAAATGAATTGTTAATGGTAGAGATCTTTTTCTACACCTCCATATGGCTTTTAGTTAGTTATTTTGTCATTGTATAACAATTGTGGGATTTGGGAGTAGATTGAACAAACCTAGGGTTTAGGTGTGAAATGAAAATAGAGGTTTTTGGTGAAAATGAAATAAATGGGTATGGGGTTTGAATATGAGGTCATGTTGTGTTACAATGGTTGATTTTGGTACTTGGGTTGATATTTAAAAAAAGAAGAAGAGAGTTTTGTTCTAATTGGATCAAATTGTTATTTTGTATAAATAATTAAAATTGTCATTGTAAATGTGAAATCAGAGAATTATTAACGATGATGGTGGAGCTTGATATGTATTATCACTCCCATATGAGATTTTGGAAAAGCATATTTTTAAAGGAATTTATTTATCAGTTTAGATATATTTGTTTTGGGCTATCGGTGGAGGATAGCTATGATTGTTGTAGAAATTGCATGTTAACTAGGCAAACTGAACTATTTATAAATCATGCATATCATGGAGCATGCAATGGATTTTGAGGATTTAAACTGTATGTTTTGGAAAGCGATTTTGGAAATTCTTGTGTTATGTTTTAAGTGCATTGGTTTCATTTTGAAAATCATATTTTGGATCACATGTATTGTGCTAGTTGAAAAGAGTAAATAATATGATAAGTCTGAGAAATGGTTATCATTGAATATGACTGTGTGTTTTAACACATTGTATATGTATGATTGTTTGCGAGGAGAAAGGGGTTATAGCAATCCCGGTTTTTCCTTCCTTATTTACTGTATTCCGGACTCGTTTCCGTTGAGGATTGTTGTCGTTTGTATTTCATTTCCGTCCCTTAATGCTTTGGATTTAAGTTTAGAATTGTCTTGGGCGTGTTTCGAACAAGTTGGTTGAGCTTTTGTCCCAACTCTTGTTGCCCAGATTTTTAGTGATCCGCTCGAGCGGGTCTCCTTGCGCTCGAGCGGAGTTTGCATATCTTCAGTAGTTTGTCCGTCTACAAAAATATTGCAGATATGTTTTTCACGCTCAAGCAGATTTCCTTACGCCGGCGAAGTCGCTCGGCGGGTATCATTGCGCCGAGCGGTGTTCAATGTCGTAAAAGTATCTTTGAAGAGTGTAATCTACGCTCGAGCGGGTGGTGTCTTGTTTTATGCCTTGACGCTCGAGCTGGTGTTTTTGCGCTCAAGCGGGTTAAGTTTTTGTGTTTGACGCTCGAGCGTCCTATTCTCCGCTCAAGCGGGTCATACGTATATCAGATCTAGACTGTGATATTTTAAATCACTTTTTACACACTCTCTCTCTCTCTTACTTTTCAAAACCCTATTTTGAGAGCTTCTTTCACTACTTTTCACCTTCTCTTTAAGGTTTGATCTAGTTTGAGTGATCTTCTACCTTAGTTCATTTGCAAAGAGTGTAGAGCTTAGCTTGGGCTACCTATCAATCCGAAAATCTTGGAATTTGGAGCACTTTCGATTTTCTTCACCTTCTCGTTTGGGCTCCGAATTTGAGTTAGGGATAACTACTCATATTTATGGTCTTTGACATAAACTTGTAGTCATTTTGATGTAATGTTGTAGTTGGGAAAGTTTTGGAGTTAGGGTTTCAAACCTCAAAATATAAAAAGAGGGTTTTTCATTCCATTGAGCTATACATGTGTATTTGAGCCTCAAAATGAAGTTATTGAGGTCTAGTGATGATATTTGGACCCTTGGGTCAATATTGGGAGAAATGGGGAAAAATGCCATATTTGGGTTGTATTGGGTCATTAGTGTAATTAATGACTTTCATTGTGAAATAGTGGAATTGGGAACTTATGAGAAAGAATGGTGGAGTTGGATTAATTAATCGCTCACTTTAAAAAATATTGATAATTTATCTGTTGATGCATTTATTATCTGTTTAGAAATAATTGTTTTGGGCTATCGGTAGAGGATAGTCGTGATTGTTGTAGACACTGTATGTTGATTAGGGAAAACTGAAACTAATCACGTTGAATATGTCATTGAATATGACGGTTGGAATAATACATCGAATCTGTGTATTGATTGATCGCGTATATGATAATTGTTTATATACATTGTTTTGTGGGGGAGGACATAGGGGATGTACTCCATTGTTTAGGGGAGATAGGGGATGGACTCCTAAACCGGATGTTATTTAGGAGGAGATAGGGGATGGACTCCATTGATATAGCAAATCTGTGTATCATTTATGAAGTATGGAAGTGTTTTAATATGATATTGATACAGCAAATATGTGTATCTATTATGAAGTATGGAAGTGTTTTGATATGAGTTGTTAACTCATTTGAAATGGAAGTATCGTTGATATGAGTTGTAATCTCATTTAAATTGTTGGCCAGGTTCTAAGCCATGTTAATGAATTGAAAACTTGTTAAGTAAAGGAAAGTAAAATGAATATGGACATATTTGTCATCGGATTGGATGGTGTTGTAAGTTGGTTGACTAGTGTTAACATTTATCGAATGTTCATGTTTTAGTCATTGTTCATATTGTGTTTAGCATATCTTTACTGGGTGTTGGCTCACCCTATATGGGACATCATTTTCAAGTACAGGTGATATGCCGCCTCCAAGGACTTAGCTTAGGAGGTTTTAGAAGCTGAAGGCTTACTTTTGTAATTATTTTGTGTATTACATGTAATTCAAGCCAAGGGCTTATTTTGTGTTTTGAGTTAGTACTCTCCTTTTTGTAACCAAGTGTTAGCTTGGAAAGTTGTAAGCCCGTAGGGCATTTATTTTTGTTATCCACATGTAATACCTTTGGATTAAATACTCTGATGAATGGAAATATGTTTATTTCTTTTATGTTTATGGATGTCACGAATGTATGATTTATGGGTTATTTTGAGGGCGTTACAGGGGATGTACTCCATGTGTGATTATGTGATTAAATACATTGTATATGTATGTTTGTTTGGGAGGAGAATGAGGATGGACTCCATTATAACTGAGTTGGCTGGGGTGTCCTGGGTGAAAATCCCGAAATTTATGCTTGGGTGCTAGGGCTAGCCCTGAGATTTAGGAGGCCTAAGGCGAATTTCGGAAATGGGAGCCCCTTTTACATTGAAAAAAAAAAAAAGTTCATGGATAAAATGATAAGTTACAACTTTTTTATTTGTTTGTAGTCACAAAAAAATTGACTTGCACATATAATCATTAAAATTATAAACAAAATAATTTAATGAAACAAAATTAGGAAAAAATTATTCAATTAAAACTGATAAAGACCTAGGTAAAAAAATTAGGGTAAAATGATTTATTCAACTAAAATCTAATAGATAAAGAAGGTTAAAAAAAAAAATTAGGGCCCATATATTGTATGTATTGTTCTTCTTGGGCCTAAACACTTTTTTTTTTAATATATATTTTTATTTTAATAAATATGGGCTAAACTACACTTATAAATAAATATAGGCTAAACCATACATGGACCTAATAAAATATTTTGGGGCCCATTAAATTGATCCTTAAAAAAAAAATAAAATTGAGCCTATAACATTTTACTAAATTTAGGAACCCTACTTTTGAGCTAAAATTTTGGGGCCTAAGGCACAGGCCTTACTGGCCTTAGGCCAGGGCTGGCCCTGATGGGTGTTGATCCCGCAGACAAAATATCCATAAAATAGCAGTTTGAAGTGTTTATGTGTTTTTTGTATGATTGGAAAACCACTGAGTTGTAGTCTCAGTTTGGTTGTTGAAAGATAATGAAATTAACTCATGAATTGAGAAGAATAAATGAACTGAAAATGAATCGAAGAAAAATGGATTAAGGATTGAAATTGGCATCATGTAGGTAATTGGATTAGGAGCTAGTGATGATGAACTCAATCGATTGCTTGTGACAAAAGGGAAGATTATGAGCTTTGTTTTGTAAGTAATTGGGAAAATAAATTAAAAAGGGTTTGTGATTCTTGTGTTATGTTTGAACTCTAATCCTTTGGATTTTGATGTTATGGAGTATGGTAATTGGAAATGGAAATGAAATGTGTAATATTAGAATGGAAATGAAATGTGAAATATTAAAATGGAAACGAAATGAGGAATAATTTGTGTAACGCCCTCAAAATAATACATAGAAACCTACATTAATGACATGCATAGACATAAGTAAACAAAACTTAATTCCATTCATCAGAGTATTCCTTACAAATGTATTACATGTTGACAACAAAAGTAAATGCTCAACGGGCTTACAACTTTCCAAGCCAACACTTGGTTACACAAAAAGAGAGTACTAACTCAAAGCACATTAAGCCCTTGGCTTGAATTTTCATGTAATGCCAAAATAACAAAAATAATTCAAGAGCCTTCAACTTCCAAAAACCGTCCAAGCTACGTCTTTGGAGGTGGCATGTCACCTGAACCTAAAAATGATGTCCTATATAGGGTGAGCCACAGCCCAGTAGAGATATACTAAACGAAACATGAGCAATGACTAAAATAATAGCATTTGACAGAAGGTTAACACTTATAAACCAGCTTATATCACATTCCATGACAAACGCGTTCATGTTTCATACCACTTTCCTTTTCTTAACAAATTATCAATTTGAAAACATGGCTTAGAACCTAGCCAAACAATTTTCATGAGATAACAGCTCATATAAAAATATTTCCAACATCAACCATTCTAATGAAATCACAACTCATGTTAAAACACTTCCTTTATTCACAATTCAAATGAGACCATAGCTCATATTAAAAACACTTCAATACTTCAATCGATACACATATTTGTTGTATCTATGGAATCCATCCCCTATCTCCTCCTAAACAGGTTTGAGAGTCCATCATCCATCTCCCCTCATACCATGGAGTACATCCCCTATCTCCTCCCAAACAATATGCATATACAATGTATTTAACACTTGTCATACACAATAATCAATCAATACACATATTTGCTGTATTAATCCAAACGTCATATTCAATGACATAATCAATGTGATTAGTTTCAGTTTTCCCTAATCAACATACAGTGTCTACAACAATCAAGACTATCCTCCACCGATAGCCCAAAGCAATTATCTCTAAACAGATAAAACATCGACATTCTCATGGGTGAGTGATTAAATTATCCAACTACACCAATCAATCTCATAATTTCTCAATTTCATGATTTTCAACTCAATTTCATATTTCTCCAAATTAATTATACAAATTAATTTATTACAATAATTAGGGCATTTTTCCCTCTTTCTCAATATCAACCCTAAGGTTCGATTTCACTATTCCAACAACAATAATACCATTTTTCCAAGGTCTCATATACGCATGGGTTTAAACATTTGAAAACCCCTCTTTATAAATTACAAAACCAAACCCCAACTTTTCCCAAAATTACCAAACACCACCAACTAATCGAAATGAATAAAACTTATGAGAAAACTCATAAGATGGAGTAGGTTATCCCTACCTCGAAATTAGAAGTCCAAAGGAGAAGATGGTGAAAACCCGAAGTGCTCCAAATCCACAACTTTTCATATTAAAGTGAAGCCCTCGCGATCCTCTATCTTTCTTACAAAGAGACTAGGGTAGAAGATCACTAAAAATAGATGAAACCCTAGAGAGAAGACATATGTAGAGAGAGAGCCGAATCAAGGGTTTGAGAGGAAAAGTGTATTCAAAAAGTGAAGAAGAAGCTACTGCTGTGTGCTGATATAACAGAGGCTCGCTCGAGCGAAGAAATGGTCGCTCGAGCGACCAGACACAAAGGACCCTCGCTCGAGCTAACAATACGAAGCTTCAGGTCTACAACCCAGAAGCACGCTCAAGTGACAGAATGCTCGCTCGAGCGACGAAACCCAAAACATACAACTCGCTCGCTCGAGCGAAGAGCCAAGACATGCAACTCTCAGGTCCAAACCCAGACGCAGACGCACACTCGAGCAAAGGAACCCTGGCTCGAGCCACCAGACACAACACCCAATTCTCGCTCGAGCGAAGGATCTAAAACAAGGAGCTCGCTCGAGCGACAAAAGCCTCGCTCGAGCGAAGAACCAAAATTCTGGGCAGCAATCATTTGCTCCCAGTCACACCCAACCTGTCACAATCCTTCCCAAAACATCCTATAACTCAAATACAAAGTATTGAAGGACGGAAACAAGATATATACAACAACCCACACTACGGAACCTAAGCCCGGGATACAATAATGAATGGAGGGAAAACCGGGGTCGCTATAATTTGGAATCGGGTTAATAAATTTAAGATGATGTTCTTTCTTAAGTGTACTTGTTTTCAAAGAAAATTTATGGCTTCCTAATGATGAGAAGACTACATTTATGGCAGGGAGTTTTCTTAAAGATTCAAGTGAAATTTTAAGAAAAGATACTTTTTGTATCATATTTTAAACTTAAAAAATGTAACCTTACTATATGGTATCACTCTGCATGCATGATCATTTCTATCTATGTGTTAGCAATTGTTGTAGAATTATGAGATTCCTACTGGGCATTAGTGTTCACCCCTCGTTGCTTTATTCTTTTTTAGGAAGAGAATTTCAGATTCATTAGTTGAAGAGTATGGATTCCATGTACCTTTTTGTATAATTTTATCATAGATGTTAAAGGAATGAAAAATGCATCTTGTGGTTTGTAATTATTTATTTGTAACTTCGCAGCAAAAGCTTGGCATGTATTATTACATTGTTGTTTTCAATGAGAGAGAGAATATGTATTATTCTGTTTCTATCATCCAAGGGTAATAGATGTAAAAAAATAAATAAAAAAAAAGGACTTAAATTACAGGCTTTGGTAATGTTTCAGAATAATTAAAATGTCGTGGCGTGACAAAAAAGAATGTTGTGAAATAAGTTTTCATGGAATTGCTTTGGAGTAAATACGTTGGTAAGTCCAAATAAGGGGTGTAGATGAATTGATTAAGTTGGCCTGAGTGTCCGGGGTGAAAGATTGAAAACACGTGTGGAGGAGGTACCGTGTGCCTTCCAATTAGTTACCAAAGAAAGTAGTGTTTTGGTAGTGCTAGTTATGCCTAATTGCGCATACACCAACCTAGGGATTACCAAAGTCATATTTACCGCCCCTTGAACTAAATTGATAATTTTTGGATTGTTGAAATTTCATGATAGCATTGGGCATGATGGTTTTCAAAAGATGAAAATGTGATTTCCTTTCAAAAAGCATAGCATGGCATGTGCATTTCATTTCGTGAGACTTGTAAAAAATGTATATACTTTGTTAAGAATTTTATACTGGACTTTATGCTCACCCTACGGGATTTTGTGCAGGAAAAGATGTGGTTGATTCCGCCTAACTATGGGTGTGGAAGTATGTGTTGAGAGCACAAGGCTCTCATTTTGTTGTGACAGTATTTTTGTAAGCCAAGGGCTATAATTGCATGAGTTCGAGAAACTATTTTTGTGTAACCGGGCTTAAACTTTGAAATTTGTAAGCTCTTGAAGATATTTATTTAATTTTGGATTGAATGTTCTACACGCTATAGATTCATGCACTAGAAACCATTGAATGTATATTTGCATGTGGAACTATTTTGTATGAACTTCATGATCATGTAAAGGAAGTGTTGGGAATTTATTCCAGTTTATCATAAGGAGCCATGGCTGTTGTAATATCATTATGTGTAAAATTTGGGGCGTTACAAAATGCTTTCCATAATTAATGCCCTATAGCGATCCCGGTTTTCCTTTCCTTTGTATATTGTATTCCGGACTCAGTTTCGTGGTTGTCTTGTTGTCTCATTCTTATTTCTAGCCTTTACTCTTTGTATTTGAGTCTTGGGTTGTGTTGGACAGGTTTGAAACAGGTTGGTTGTACTTTGAAACCAAAAGTTGATGCCCAGAATTTGGCCTTCATGCTCGAGCGGGGCTTTTGACGCTCGAGCAGGCCCTTTGTTGTTGTTTCTCCGCTCGAGCGGGAGTTTTGACGCTCGAGCATAATTTTCTATCTCCCAGTACTTTTGTCTGCAGGTCTTCAGATGCTCGAGTGGGAGTTTTAATGCTCGAGCGTGACCCTTTGATTTTGTCCCTCCGCTCGAGCGGGGAGTTTGACGCTCGAGCGGGGTCCATTGTCTGCAAAACTTCTAGAAGTGTGTAATTTACGCTCGAGCGGCTCTTTTGACGCTCGAGCGTGAGTTTGTGTCTAACGCTCGAGTGGGGGTTTCCACGCTCGAGCAGGGCAACTGGTATAACTTCGGGATTTCACCTTTTTGGATCACTTTTTCATTTTCCTTTCTCTCTCTTACTTTTCCAAAACCGATTTTGAGAGCTCCTCTCTCTAGAATCTCCCTTCTCTCTAGGGTTTGATCTAGCTAGAGTGATCCACTTCCTTGGTGTCTTTGTAAAAAGTGTGTTGATTGTTGAGGGCTACATTTTGATTCGAAAAGTTTGAAGTTTGGAGCACTTTGAGTTTGGTCTTCTTCTTCCTTTGAGCTCCGAATTTGAGGTAGGGATTCCTACTCATCCTTATGTGCTTTAACATAGACATTGAGTTATTTGTATAGATGGGTTGATTTGGAAAGTTAAGATTTGAGATGTGTTATTTTCAAAAGAGGGGTTTTGTTATTTTGGCTCATAAATATGTATTTTGGGTCTTAAAATGATAGTATTGATGTTGTTGTTAATATTTGAGCCTTTGGATCAATATTGTGGAAAAATGGGGAAAAATGCCATGTTTGGGTATATTTGGGTCATTAGTGTAATTAACAACAATTGTTATGGAAATGTGAAATTGAGTTGGAAATATTAGAATTGGCTCATTATGAGTTAAAATAGTGGAGTTGGATTTATTAATCGCTCACTTTGAAAATGTTGAGAATATATATCTGTTGAGGCATTTATTATCTGTTTAGAAATAACTGCTTTGGGCTATCGGAGGAGGATAGTCTTGATTGTTGTAGACAATGCATGATGATTAGGTAAACTAAAACTAATCAATTGAATATGTCATCGAATATGACGGTTGGAATAATACATTAAATTTATGTATTGATTGATTATATATATGATATGTGTTTATATACATTGTATTGTGTGGGAGGAGATAGGGGATGTACTCCACGGTTTAGGGGAAGATAGGGGATGGACTCCTAAATCGGATATTATTTGAGAGGAGATAGGGGATGGGCTCTATTGATACAATAATTTTGTGTATCTAATTGAAGTATTGATATAGCAAATTTGTATATCATATATGAAGTATGGAAGTGTTTGGTTTGAGATTGATACATCAATTATGTGTATCTTTGGTTAAGTGTGATGTGTTTAATTTGAGATGTAATCTCATTTAAAAGTATATGGCCAGGTTCTGAGCCAGGATTATGAATTGAGAAACTGGTTAAGTAATGGAAATAAAATGAAACATGGGCACATTTGTCATGTATTTGAAATGGGTTATGAATTGATTCATGTGAGTTAAGCATCTGTCAAATGCTCATGTTTTAGTTATTGCTCATATTATGTTTAGCATATCTCTACTGGGTGTTGGCTCACCCTATATGGGACACCATTTTCAGGTACAGGCAGTATGCCACCTCCAAGGACGTAGCTTGAGAGGCTTGAGGCTGTTAGATTCTTTTGTTATTTTTGTTGTATTACATGTATATCAAGCCAATGGCTTATTTTGTGTAGAGTTAGTACTCTCTTTTGCAACCAAGTGTTGACTTGGAAAGTTGTAAGTCTATAGGACATTTACTTTTGTTGTTAACATGTAATACATTTTATAATGAATACTCTGATGAAATGTAATTATGCTTATTTCTCTTATGTTTAAGCATGTCTTGAATGTTTGATTGTGGGTTTATTTTGAGGGCGTTACAACTTGGTATCAGAGCGTACCGGGTTTGAATGCTTTGGGTACGTGGGAAGTGATTAGTATCACAATGGGTTTGTCTCGCTTGTTAGAGACTCATATGTAATGTTATGTGCTTATGTGATAACATATTTATATGACTATTTGGGTATGAGATTTAATTTCTAGGATGTTGATTGGATCCTTGGGTTTCTGTGAGTCTTGTTGGAAAAACACTTGATCAATGCTGTTTCTAACCGGAACTCTAGTAACGCCTCGGGACTATCATTATCCGAAAATGAAATTCGTAAGTGCTTATGTGATTATGTGCTTACGTAGAGTGAATTACAGTTGTCCTTGCATTAGGACGCGAGTGTTTTAGCTTCGGCACATTTATGAATGTGCTAATGTTCTTCGTTACCTTTATTAGGGTGTCAGGGCGAGGACGTGGTGGTAGGCGAGGTAGGCCTAGGAGGCAGGAGATGCCTATACCGGATGAGATTCCGGAGCAGCAGGAAGGTGTTGGTCAGGCCAATGTGGCCGAACTAGTAGGTCAGCAGGCCATGGGCGCCTTAGCTCGCGAGATGGCAGGAGCTTTAAGGGAGTCCATGGGCATTCTCAGAGCTGAGAATCAAGCCCAGGCCCAGGTTGTTGATGCAGGGCCTTCTTTTCTGAAGAGGGAGTTCTTCCGGTCTAACCTGGATGAGTTTGTTGGGGATCCTAAGGAGCCACTTAAGGCAGCTGAGTGGTTAGAACAGATGACTAAAACATTTGAGATGCTTGGCATCGAAGACGAAGCATTGAAGGTGACCTTGGCATCTTTCCAGCTAAAAGGGGATGCGGGTTAGTGGTGGAAGTTTATGAGGGGTCGTATTGGTGGCACATGGGAGGCTTTTGTGGATGCTTTTCAGGAGAAGTATTTATCTCCAGCTGTCAGGGAGAAGTTGAGGGATCAGTTCTGCCAGCTTAAGCAGCTGAGTTCTTCAGTGGCCGAGTTTGAGGCCGCATTCACCAGTCTATCTAGATTCGCACCTGAGCTTGTGGCGTCTGAGGAACGCCGTTGCCTTGAGTTCGAGAGGAAGCTGAGGCATGGCCTCAAGATGAGAGTTGGGGGTTTTATGACCCGGGACTATGGGCGCCTTGTAGATGCTGCGGCCCATATGGAGAGTATGATGCAGGAAGAGGAGGAGAGGCAGAGAGGCTCCAAGAGGAGTCAGGATGGCCAGGGTGATGACAGGAGACAGAGTGGTTCTAACCCTCAGCAGTCTTAGGGTGGTTTTGTGTCACGACCCAAACCCGACCCTATGGGTTTAGCACCATAACCGGCCAGTAATCCGAGATTACCGAAGGCCTGCTGATAAAAGCGAGTACAAGAAACAGAAGTTCGTACGGAAGCCAATACAGTAAATAAATAATGTCCAATGAGCTGTGACAGTCTGTATGCCAAAAGATTTTTCATGTATATTTACAGAACAGTACAAACACATACATATCATTCAGCGAAACAGGGACTTAATCCCTATTACAGCACAGTAATCATTCAGTCTATACAATCCATTCGGTTATTACAAAACAGTACGACAGTACAAAAGGGGAAAAATACTAAAACACCCCTAAGCCTTAGCATGATAGGCTCAGAACCTCACAGTGAGGCACTTAGGCTGGCTTGACAAAACTGGGGTCTAACCCTTGCTCCTAGCTCCGGTCTGGTGGCTGAGCACCTACATATATATAAAAACAGTGAGCTAAAGGCCAGTGAATAACATAAAGCGTAAAGAGGTTAAGAATGAAATGTCCTTACAAAGAATGAAAAGCAGTTCATTAAACAAGATTTGATCTTTTTCGAATGCGATTATTCACCATATGTGGTACATCCATTAGCATAGCGAGAAATGTGAGGTCTTAAAGACCTAACAAGAATGATGGCCATCAATCAAGAAAAGAATGGTTCCACGAGGAACCGACAAAGATTCTATCATAAGATGATCGAAGAATGAGGTGCTAAAGATGCCACAGTACAGTTCAGAAATAAAGGACATCCATTCATTCAATAAATAATTACATTTCAAGAAATGCTTTAGTTCAAGAATCAATATTCGCTCAAGAATGATTCGGTTTAGTGTTCGAAATTCATCATTTGAACATATCTTTACGCTTGTTACTCACGAGTTTGGGCTACAATATGCTAGAGCGTGTCTCCCGATCGCCAACCCTACACACCACAGGTTGAACACACACTAAGCTACACGTTGGAGATATCATAATTTAATCCCTAATTTGCCTCGGTGTGTTCTACATCAATATCCTCATTAAGATGCCTTAAACTAGGCCTAAGAATGCCTAGAATGGGATGAGGATGCAAAAATACACTTAGAAAACATTTTGCAAAGTTTGATGAAAATAAGACCCTCGCTCGAGCGAGCCTTTCTTCGCTCGAGCGAGCTTCCAAAATCAAAGGCTTCGCTCGAGCGAGAAATCCTTCGCTCGAGCGGTCTGATGAAACAAGAAAAATCTTGGATGCTCGAATTTTACGCCGAGCCACCAATCCTTCGCCGGCGTGGCTCGAGTAAAGTTGGTCGCTCGGCGAGGAATCCTTCGCTCGGCGAAGAAGCCAATCGAATTTCAGTTGCCTTCCAAGCTCAAACCAAGCATTCTACCACCTTTTACTCGACCTCTTGGGCCTAAATTCTGGAAAACACTTCTAGATTCAATATACAACAAGTTTCAAAGTTCAATTTGTGAATTCAAAGCCCAAGAGTGAGTCAATTAAAACCATTTTCAAACCCATTTTTCATGAACATGAAGAATATGCAACATGCATGGATTCAAACCAAATCCAACCTTCAAAGCTTGTCCAAATGGACTCATTTCTTCAAGAATGTGATGAATTCATGGACTCAAGTCTATTTATGAACATGCATGTACAATTTTACCATGAAAACACCTTAAGAATCAACAATACAAGCATGCATGCATGAATTATGCTCTAATTCAACTCTATAGAACCCATTTATGTCTAAACTCTATAATTTGCCAAGAATCTAGCAAGAATCAACCTTAAGGACATCAATGAGGGGTTGAAATTCATACCTAAGTCTTGTATTTCAAGAATGGAAGCACAATTTTGAATTCAATCTTCAATCTCCAAGCAATTCTACAAGTTGAACCCAAAGTCTCCCTCAATTCTCTCCTTCTCACTCTAATTTCGGTGGAAGCAAGGAAATGAAGCTAATGAATGTTTTGATTCAATGTATGCAAGCCTCTAAGTGTGCAAGGTAGTGGCCACTAGGTGGCATTTTGGTAAATAAATCAAAGTTAGCGATAAAATAATGTTTAATCTAATTTAATCGTACCTAATCACATTTTGGGTAAATATATCATTAAATCACAAAAATCCTACTAATCATGGGGCACTAAACGATTTTCAGTTCGGCCGCCGATAAGGCCTTCAATTTACGGTTTAAACATAAAACACGAACAGATAATCAAAAAATCAAACAGATAATAATGCAATACAATAAACATGTTCAGTCAGTTCAGTTTAAATTTTCAATCAGTCCGTTCAGTACTTCAGTTAGCTCAATTATCAGTCATAAGCATTCTAGTTTAGCAGAAATCAGTAGGTAATTCAGCAACTTATCGGTAAACAGTATGGGGGTTGTTACATTTTGCTAGATCTACCTTTCCAGTGCCGAGTGCAGGCCCTGGGAGAGGTAGTCAGGGAGACGTGACTTGTTACAAATGTGGTCAGCTGGGCCACAAGTCTCTAGCTTGCCTGCAGAAAGGCGGAGGTCAGATGGCAGCTTCATCTTCGGTTCGACCTCAAAGCGAGTCGAGGCAGGTCGACCCAAGTCTTGCTATCGGTGGTCAGCGAGACACTGAAAAGTCTTGTCCATGATTGAGTGCCACTTCGGGGGCGTCTGGTTCTAGGCGAGCAGAGTTTTCGGCAACCTGATTAGTTCAGGCCACGAGGGCCAATCAGGGAGCTTTGTCGTCCCCAATGCAGTGATCTTTTGCTCCTAGAGGTGGCAGTGTAGATCGAGGCCTCAGGCGTGTATCTTGTTATCGCAGATCTTATCTGGCTCCATCGGTTGTGAGAGGTACCTTTTTGTTTTGCAACTCGGTTGCTAATGTGTTGATAGATACGGGTGCATCCCATTCTTTTATATCTGCTGCATTTGCATCTGTTTTGGGGTTGGAGTTGGTACAATTAGCATCTCTTGTTTGTGTTGTATCACCTGTTGGGGGTGAGTTGATTTTGAAACAAGGATGTAGAGGTTGTGATATAGAGGTAGCAGATCGCCGACTTCCATTTTCTTTTGTAGTTATGCCTGTGTCGGGTTTTGATGTTATCTTGGATATGGACTGGCTATCGTTATACCGGTCATTATTGATTATTCTTGCCAGGTCACAGATATGTACCTTGAGCGATTGTTTCCATTTCTTGGGGATCGGGTTGGTAGTGTTGTTATTAGGTGTATGATCCATGAGGCGAGTGAACTTAGTGGTCTTCTTGCTAGCCTTATGAGTAGTGAGTGTGATGAGACCGGGGTTGATTTGCCGAAGTGGTTTGCGAGTATTCAGATGTTTTTCCCGAGGATCTTGTCAGTTTGCCATCTCATCAAGAGATAGAGTTCTCTATTGATTTAGTGCCTGGCATAGCACCGATTTCTATGGCACCTTACCGTTTTGCCCCAGCCGAGTTGAGTAAGTTAAAGATTTAACTCCAGGAGTTGCTAGATAAGGGTTTTGTTCGCCCCAGTGTTTCGCCATGGGGAGCACCGGCCCTCTTTGCTAAAAAGAAAGATGGTGCCTTGAGACTATGTATCGATTACCGGAAGTTGAATCGGGCTACGATTAAGAATAAATACCCTATGCCTCGTATAGATGATTTGTTTGACCAGTTGAAGGGTTCCCGTTGTTTCTCTAAGATAGACTTGAGATCGGGTTACCACTAGTTGAAGGTCAGGGAGGAGGATATTCCGAAGACGGCATTCCGTACGCGGTATGGCCATTACGAGTTTCTGGTGATGCCATTTGGGCTTACTAATGTACCGGAAGTGTTTATGGATTTGATGAACCGGATATTCCGGGAATTCTTAGATCGCTTTGTGGTCGTTTTCGTGGACGACATTCTGATTTATTCACCTTTAGAGGAGGAGCACGATGAACACTTGAGAGTGGTGCTTGAGTTGCTTAGAGCCCATGGGCTGTATGCCAAGTTTGGGAAGTGTGAGTTCTAGCTAAAAGAGGTCAAATTCTTAGGCCATGTGGTTTCCGGGAAAGGGGTGTCTGTTGATACATCCAAGATAGAGGCGGTCTGATTGGGCACTGACTAAGAGCGTTTTGAGATCCGCAGCTTTACGGGATTAGGGGTATTACCGCCGGTTTGTGAAGGATTTCTCGTGCTAGCTTTACCGTTGACTAGATTGACACGGAAAGGGGTCAAATTTGTATGGAGTGAGACTTGTGAAAAGTCGTTCCAAGAGTTGAAGGTTAGATTAACCACCGCTCCGGTTTTGATTATTCCGGAGAGAGGTTTGGGTTATGCGGTTTATTGTGATGCCTCACGAGAGGGTTTGGGTTGTGTGTTGATGCAAGAAGGGAAAGTGGTTGCCTATGGCTCACGTCAGTTGAAAACACACGAGAGGAATTATCCTACACATGACCTAGAACTAGTAGCTGTAATTTTTGCCTTGAAGATTTGGAGGCACTACCTTTATGGTGAGAGGTTCGAGGTATTCTCGGATCATAAGAGTCTGAAGTATCTGTTTACACAAAGGGACTTGAATTTGAGGCAGAGAAAGTGGATGGAATTAATTAAGGACTACGATTTCGAGTTGCACGATCACCCGGGAAAGGCCAATGTTGTGGCCGATGCCCTTAGTAGGAAATCCATTAGCGATGTAGCTTGTATAGCCATCCGGGAGTGGGAGATGTTGGGTGCACTTGGAGAGTTCGATTTGCTTCTGGGCAAATCCGTTGAGGCTGCGGCCTTGTTTTCTGTTGTTGCGCCGCCTACACTTGTGAGTCGAGTGTTAGAGACACAGAGAGATGACCTTGAGGTAGAGTCCATTCGAGAGAAGATCTCCAGTGGGAAGGCTGAGAAGGGTTTGTCTGTGTATCCCGACCTGAGTGTGAGATACCGGGACCGTCTGTTTGTGTCGGAGGCTTGCCGAGAGGAGCTATTCCGAGAGTTTCACTATTCACGTCTTGCAGTGCATCCGGGAGACACCAAGATGTATCATGATTTGGGTCGCCAGCTTTGGTGGTAGGGTATGAAGAGAGATGTGGCAGCTTTCGTATCGAAGTGCCTTACTTGTCAGCAAATGAAGGCCGAGCATCAGAGGCCAGCGAGTTTGTTGCAACCCTTACCTATTGCCGAGTGAAAGTGGGAGCATGTCACTATGGACTTCGTTGTAGGTCTTCCGAGGATTCAGCGGGGTAATGATGCTATTTGGGTGGTTGTAGACCGGTTGACTAAGTCAGCGTACTTTATCCCTATGCGCGTGAGAGATTCGGTGGATCATCTTGCCGACTTGTATATTCGGGACATAGTGAGGTTGCACGGGGTCCCAGTGTTGATAGTCTCGGATAGAGATCCTCGTTTTACTGCTAGGTTGTGGCAGAGTCTGCAGAGTGCCTTGGGCACTAGATTGACCTTTAGCACGGCTTATCATCTTCAGACTGACGGGCTGTCCGAGCGTACTATTCAGATCCTTGAGGATATGTTTCGAGGTTGTGTTCTTGACTTTAGCGGGTCATAGGAGAGGCACTTGCCCTTGGTGGAGTTTGCCTACAATAACAGTTTTCAGTCGAGCATCGGTATGGCACCGTTTGAGGCCTTGTATGGCTGACCGTGTAGGTCTCTAATTTGTTAGGCCGAGGTGGGTGATGCACCTTTGTTGGGCTCGGAGTTGGTGAGGGAAACGACGGAGAAGGTTGAGCTTATCCGTAGGAGGCTTGTTACAGCCTAGAGTCGCCAAAAGAGTTATGCCGACCGTAGAAGGAGGCCTTTGGCATTTGAGATGGGTGATCATGTATTTCTGAAAATATCACTTAGGCGAGGTTTGATGAGGTTTGGGAAGAGTGGGAAGTTATCCCCTCGGTTTATCGGTCCCTTTGAAATCCTTGAGAGGATTGGCGAGGTTGCCTATCGTTTGGCCTTGCCGCCGCAGTTGTCCGGGGTGCATAATGTATTTCATGTTAGTATGCTTCGGAAGTATGAGCCGGATCTATCGCATGTATTGGATTGGACCGACTTAGAGGTTGACGAGGATATCTCGTATGAGGAGAGACCGGTTTGGGTCTTGGATAGGTGGGATCAAGTCTTGCGAGGCGAGACCATTCCCTCGGTAAAAGTTTTGTGGAAACATCACGGAGTGGAGGAAGCCACTTGGGAACGTGAGGTGGATGTCCGTGAGAAATATCGGGACTTGTTTGTAATTGTTTAACCATGTATTGGGATTTTGTAATATTAATGAACTTTAAGAGCATTAAATATGTCTTGAGTTGTAAAACATCGTATATGTTTTGGATTTATGGAAGTATTTTGGAACTTGTCTTGAAATGGAAGTTTAATGCAACATTGCATATGTTAAATGTATTGTAGAAATGGAATATATCATGAACATTGAATATGATATGGAATTGTGGAATATGTTAATGCATATTGGGTATATATTGTGAAATGCCTCTTGAATAGAGATGGAATGACCGGTAATGGGTCAAGTTGTTGGGAAATGAATTGTAATGTTGTTGAGAATTGAGAAAATCATGTTTTTGAAAACTTGTACTTAATTTCGGGGACGAAATTCTTTAAGGGAGGAAGGTTATAGTGATCCCGATTTTCCTTTCCTTTGTATATTGTATTCCGGACTCAATTCCTTAGTTGTGTTATTGTCTCATTCTTATTTCTAGCCTTTACTCTTTGTATTTGAGTCTTGGGTTGTGTTGGGCAGGTTTGAAACTAGTTGGTTGTACTTTGAAACCAAAAGTTGATGTCCAGAATTTGGCCTTCACGCTCGAGCGGGCCCTTTGTTGTTGCTTCTCCGCTCGAGCTGGAGTTTTGACGCTCGAGCGTGATTTTCCATCTCCCAGTACTTTTGTCTGCAGGTCTTCAGACGCTCAAGTGGGAATTTTAATGCTCGAGCGTGACCCTTTGATTTTTTCCCTCCGCTCGAGCGGGGAGTTTGACGCTCGAGCGGGGACCATTGTCTGCAAAACTTCTAGAAGTGTGTAATCTACGCTCGAGCGGCGCTTTTGACGCTCGAGCGTGAGTCTGTGTCTGATGCTCGAGCGGGGGTTTCCACGCTCGAGCGGGGCGACTGGTATAACTTCGAGATTTCACCTTTTTGGATCACTTTTTCATTTCTCTTTCTCTCTCTTACTTTCCCAAAACCAATTTTGAGAGCTCCTCTCTCTAGAATCTCCCTTCTCTCTAGGGTTTGATCTAGCTAGAGTGATCCACTTCCTTGGTGTCTTTGTAAAAAGTGTGTTGATCGTTGAGGGCTACATTTTGATTCGAAAAGTTTGAAGTTTGGAGCACTTTGAGTTTGGTCTTCTTCTTCCTTTGAGCTCCGAATTTGAGGTAGGGATTCCTACTCATCCTTATGTGCTTTAACATAGACATTGAGCTATTTGTATAGATGGGTTGATTTGGAAAGTTAAGATTTGAAATGTGTTATTTTCAAAAGAGGGGTTTTGTTATTTTGGCTCATAAATATGTATTTTGGGCCTTAAAATGATAGTATTGATGTTGTTGTTAATATTTGAGCCTTTGGATCAATATTGTGAAAAAGGGAGAAAAACGCCATGTTTGGGTATATTTGGGTCATTAGTGTAATTAATGACAATTGTTATGGAAATGTGAAATTGAGTTGGAAATATTGGAATTGGCTCATTATGAGTTAAAATAGTGGAGTTGGATTTATTAATCGCTCACTTTGAAAATGTTGAGAATATATATCTGTTGAGGCATTTATTATCTATTTAGAAATAACTGCTTTGGGTTATCAGAGGAGGATAGTCTTGATTGTTATAGATAATGCATGATGATTAGGTAAACTAAAACTAATTAATTGAATATGTCATCGAATATGACGGTTGGAATAATACATTAAATTTATGTATTGATTGATTATGTATATGATATGTGTTTATATACATTGTATTGTGTGGAAGGAGATAGGGGATGTACTCCATGGTTTAGGGGAAGATAGGAGATGGATTCCTAAACCGGATATTATTTGGGAGGAGATAGGGGATGAACTCCATTGGTACAGCAATTTTGTGTATGTATTGAAGTATTGATATAGCAAATTTGTATATCATATATGAAGTATGGAAGTGTTTGGTTTGAGATTGATACAGCAATTATGTGTATCTTTGGTTAAGTGTGATGTGTTTAATTTGAGATGTAATCTCATTTAAAAGTATATGACTAGGTTCTGAGCTAGGATTATGAATTGAGAAACTGGTTAAGTAATGGAAATGAAATGAAACATGGGCACATTTGTCATGTATTTGAAATGGGTTATAAATTGATTCATGTGAGTTAGACATCTATCAAATGCTCATGTTTTAGTTATTGCTCATATTATGTTTAGCATATCTCTACTGGGCATTGACTCACCCTATATGGGACACCATTTTCAGGTACAGGTAGTATGCCACCTCCAAGGACGTAGCTTGGGAGGCTTGAGGCTGTTGGACTCTTTTGTTATTTTTGCTGTATTACATGTATATCAAGCCAAGGGCTTATTTTGTGTAGAGTTAGTACTCTCTTTTGTAACCAAGTGTTGACTTGGAAAGTTGTAAACCTGTAGGGCATTTACTTTTGTTGTCAACATGTAATATATTTTATAATGAATACTCTGATGAAATGTAATTATGCTTATTTCTCTTATGTCTAAGCATGTCTTGAATATTTGATTGTGGGTTTATTTTGAGGGTGTTACAATGCCCCTCAAATTTGAATTTGAAATGGATTAGTATATTTTTTATTTTTTATTTTATATATTTGATATACTTTCTATTAGAAAGTCATAAATCAAGTGACATTAATTTTATTTTATTTTTTTGCTTGAATGAGAGCTATAAGCGATTTTTTTAGTTATTTAAAATAAAAAAATTAAAAATTTTAGTTTGAAACATTGGAACTCCCACAAGACTTGCCCATTTTACTTATATAATATATAGTTATAGATTGATAGATAGATAGATTTAATAAGAATTTATATTTGTTGTAGATATTTTTTTAATATACAAATTATATTTTTTGAGATTTTTTATAAAAATAATTTAATAATCCCATCACTAACTATAGTGTATGGAAGAAGTTGAAAATGGTGTAGCAGTAGGTATGAGAGAAGCCAAAAAGGTTTGTGGGTTGGAGGAAATCAATAAATGCTGATTTTTTTTAAAATAAAAAAATTAGAAAATTAAGATTGGGATATTGGAGCAACTTATATATTATGGGATAAATTATTATAATTTTAAATTTAAATTAATGAAATGCTTTCTATATTTAGTGCCCCTCAAATTTGAATTTTGAAATGGATTTGTATACTTTCTATTTTTTATTTTATATATTTGATATATCTTCCATTTGAAAGTCATAAATTAAGAGATATCATATATATATATATATATTATTTTTGCTTGAATGAAAGCTATAAAGGATTTTTTAATTATTTAAAATCAAAAAAATTAGAAATTTTAGTTTGAGATATTGGAATTTCCACAAGACTTGCCATTTCACTTATATAATATATAGATATAGATAGATAGATAGATAGATTTAATAAAAATTTATATTTGTTTTAGATTTTTTTTAATATACAAATTATATATTTTTATATTTTTTATAAAAATAATTTAACAATCCTATCACTAACTATAGTGTATGGAAGAATTTGAAAAAAGTGTTCAGTAGGTATAAGAGAAGTCGAAAAGGCTTGTGGGTTGGGAAAAGTTAATAAATGCTGAGGTTTTTTTTTTAAATAAAAAAATTAGAAAATTGAGATTGAGATATTGGAGCTCCACAAGGCTTGTAAGTTAGAAACCCCATTTTTCTTATATAATATATAGATAGATAGATAGATAGATAGATTATGACACATCATTATTGTAACACCCTCAAAATAATATATAATTCCAACACCCAACAGTTCTATGTACATGATAGGTAGATCACATTTCCATACATATATCAGATTTAATTTTACAAAAGAGTATTTCATATGAGTTACAATGTTGACAAAAATAATAGAATGCCCTACGGGATTACATTCTTCCAAGTTGTTACTTGGTTACACAAAAGAAGAGTTCTAACTCTCTTACAAGTAAAACCCTCGGCTCGCATTTACATAAAATCAATAAAACAAATAACAAAAACCGAGTCTTCAATTTCGAAAACCTCCTAAGCAAAGATCTTGAACTTGGCATGCCTTCGGTTCCTGAAAATGATGTCCCGAGTAGGGTGAGCCAATGCCCAGTAAAGATATACTAAAACCCAATATGAGAAATAACTAAAACATTAACATTCGACAAATGATTAACACGTGTAAACCAATTCACACCCTACTCATAGCCCAACAACAATTACATCCATGTTTCCCTCCACCTCCTTTACTTATCCAATTCAATTCCTAGATATGGTTCATTATCTAACCCAAACAATTTAAGTGAGACTACAGCTCGACTTAGTAACACCTCTGTTTCCCTCAATCCAAAATGAGACTACGTCTCACGTAATTACTACTTCAACTAACAACTTCATTCCTGCTTTTCAATTATAAGGTTGTGGGACTTTTACCCCGGACACTCCGACCAACTTAATTGTCTATGGAGTACATTCCCTAGCTACTCCCAAACAAAGATACATAAATAATGTGTTAAAGTATATGAACACATATGGAGTACATCATCTATCTCCTCCCAAACAAAGATACATAAATAATGTGTTAAAGTATATGAACACATATGGAGTACATCCCCTATCTCCTCCCAAACAAAGATACATAAATAATATGTTAAAGTATATGAACACATATGTGTGTGGAGTACATCCCCTATCTCCTCGCACACACTGGAGTACATCCCCTATTTCCTCCCAAACAAATATACATATATAAGGTATTTAAGCACTTTATCTTATACAATGATCAATCAATACACATATTTGCTGTATTATTCCAACCGTCCTATTCTATGATATATTCAACTGATTAGTTTTAATTCACCTAATCATCATGCAGTATCTACAACAATCATGACTATCCTCCATCGATAGCCCAAAGCAATCATTTCTAAACAGATAATAAATGCATTTACAGACAATTTATCAATAATTTCAAAAGTGAGCGATTAATCAATCCGACTCCACCGTTCCATCTTTGATTAAGCTAATTTCATCATTTCCAACTTAATTTCATATTCCCATAACATCCCCAAATTAACTATATAAATTAATTCATAACAAAAATTAGGGCTTTTCTCCCTCCTTCTCAACATTGACCCAAAGGCTCAAATATTAACAACAAACAACAATAACCTCATTTGAGACCCAAAATACACATGTATTGGCCCAAAGAACAAAACCCCTCTTTATACAATTGAAACCCTAACACCCAAAATTACCCAAGAACACCAACTAATCAAAATGAATAACATTTATGTCAAAACCCATAAGATGGAGTAAGATATTCCTACCTCAAGAGATGAAACCAAGTAGAGAAGATGAAGAAATTCGAAATGCTCCAAACTCAAAGATTTTCGGATCCAAATGAAGATCAAGCAAAGCTCCACGCCTTTTTACAAAGACACTAGGGTGGAAGATCACTCAAACTAGATCAAACCTTAGAGAGAATGTGAAATGTAGTAAGAGAAGCTCTCAAAATAGGTTCTTGAAAAGTAAGAGAGAGAAGGAGAGTGTGAAAAGTGATCTGAAATAATGCAGTCCAGATCTGATATACGTATGACCTGCTCGAGCGTATAATAGAACGCTCGAGCGTCAAACACAAAAATTGGACCTGCTCGAGCGCAAGTATAGCGACCCCGGTTTTCCCTCAATTCATTATTGTATCCCAGGCTTAGGTTCCGTGGTGTGGGATGTTGTATATATCTTGTTTTTTTCCTTCAATACTTTGTATTTGAGTTATAGGATGTTTTGGGTAGGATTGTTACAGGTTGGGTGTGACTGGGAGCAAATGGTTGCTGCCTAGAATTTTGGTTCTTCGCTCGAGCGAGGCTTTTGTCGCTCGAGCGAGCTCCTTGTTTTAGATCCTTCGCTCGAGCCAGGATTCCTTCGCTCGAGTGAGAGTTAGGTGTTGTGCCCGTGACTCGAGCTCGGTTCCTTCTCGACCTAAAAGTTGCATTTCTTGGCTCGAGCGAGCTTTCCTTCGCTCGAGCGAGCGAGGTCTATGTTTTAGGTTTCTTCGCTCGAGCGAACTTTTCTTCACTTGAGCGTGCTTCTGGGTTCCAGACCTGAAGATTCGAATTGTTGGCTCGAGCGAGGCTTTCTACGCTCGAGCGAGTATCCTTTGTGTCTAATCGCTCGAGCGACCACTCCTTCGCTCGAGCGAGCCTCGAATATATCAGTTGGCAGCAGCGGGATTACACTTCACTTTTTCATCTCCTTTTTCTCTCAAACCCGAGATTCGGCTCCCTTTCTGTCACGACCCAAACCCGCCCCTAGAAGTTTGGCATCATGATCGGCCAGTAATCTTAGATTACCACAGGCCTTCCTGAACATAACATAAATAATCGGGGCTCGCGGAAGCGAAATAGAGAAACTAATAGTCCAAAGAGCTGTGCATAAATATAAACATACATTACATGCCAAAAATGATGTTAATTTACCCACTATCTTTACATAACATATACTAAAAGAACAAATACAACACATGCCACATGTACATAACAAAACAAAACCGTGACGGCCTTCGTGCCTAGCCAGCCCAGCGAAGGCACTCAAAACATCCGTTAGGCTTCAAAAACAATCGCCGACAAGACCCCGCCTAGGCTTGGCTCCCAGAAGGCTCACCTATAAATACATAAATACAAACAATGAGCTAAAGCTCAGCAAGTAACATTAACGTAAAGGGTTAGTGAACGAACTCCAACATTTCATATAAATCCATAAAACATAATATTCATATACATAATCATACTCATCATAGAACATACATAACGGCATACTCCATAGAACATAACATAACATGTGTCGACTAACGACTAGAGTAACCGGTCCCGGTCACCGATTAAACACATACCGAGATCTCGTAAACTGGTCATGGGTTTGTCCTTCCATGCCGTCCCCCATGACTAAAGCGCATGGGCCTGCATGTTCTCGCCCCCATGACTGAACTATCTATGGATGCCATACTAGATTCGCAAACTGGACACTCGTTCACAATTAACATTATCATTTCAAACATATCATATCATATCCTTTATCACTTTGAAACATAATTCATAATAACATATCTTTACGAAAATGTTACTTACTGTGGGTTTCCAAAACCGGTTGCACGGTCTTCACCTCTTGACCTGCAAACATCAACATTATAACACATTCCTTAACATATATCATCAGCAATTCACATAATTCATGCATTCTCTTAATGGTGTTGCCATCTCATAATCTCATTATCTTAACTTCATTAAGGTTTAAACATGCTCAAGATGCGATGAGGATGCCAAAACATTCATTGGAACATTTCCTGAAATTTCTGAAAAATGGCCTCCATTTTTGCAAAATCAACTTCTCAAATCAAGCAATTCAAGGTCAAAATACTTGAAAACAACCTGCTTTAAGCTTCATAACTTTCAAATAAACTTCAATGCATCATACTAAAGATCAAATCTTGACTTGAGATGGAAAATCATGAAACATGCTCATTTAAGCTTCTTTTCTCAAAATCCATGGAGGTTCTTCCTCAATCATGCCAAACATATAATGAAACCATGATTTAAAACATAATCCTCATACTATTATGCCATAATCTTGAATCCCACATGCTAGCTACCAAGAATCAACAATCAATTCCATGAAAATCTTACCTTGATTCCTTGATTTGGAGGAACTAGACTTGATTCCCCTTTCTTTCCTCTTGCTTTCTCTCCTCTTCCCCGAATTCTCCCTTCTCTCTCTCTCTTTTCTAGATCTTTCTTTTCTTGGGTTGAGTCAAATAAGAGTCTAAACCTTATCTTTATCATATATATCAAATAAATAAACATTTGTGCCATAACTTTGAGCCAAACAGGACTTAGCGATTCAGACGAAATTCAGTCTTCAATTTATTTTCACAAATAGTTCTAAAAATTCCCGGTATCACATATGCGTGTTCAATTTCATTTTCTGAACCCATTACGGTCATCGATTTCAGTCCCGAAGTCGTAATTCCAACAGATATTCTTCTAATTCAAACAGATATTTCCCAATTAAATCATATAAACACAATTAATTATGGATAATTACATTACACATTTTGGGGTCATTACACTCTCTCTCTACATACACCTTCTCTCTAAGGTTTGATTTAGTTCTTGAGTGTTTCTACCTTAATCTCTTTGTAAGAAAGATAGAGGGTGGTGTGGGCTACATTTTAATCTGAAAAATAGTGGATTTGGAGCACTTCGAGTTTGCATCATCTTCTCCTTTGGTCTCTCCATTTCGAGGTAGGGATAACCTACTCCATCTTATGGGTTTTGACATAAGTTTTATGCATTTTGACTAGTTGGTGTAGTTTGGTAATTTTGGGAAAAGCTAGGGTTTGGTTTGTAATTTATAAAAGAGAGGTTTTGTGTTTTAAAGCCTCGTGTGTATTTAAAGCCTTAGAAATTTGGGCTTGAGAGTTGAATTGATGGAATTTGGTCTTAGGATCAATATTTGAGTAAAGGGGTAAATGCCATAATTGTTGTAATAAATTAATTTGTATAATTAATTTGGAAAAATGCGAAATTGAGTTGAGATCCATGAAATTGAGAAATTATAGGGTTGAATGGTGTAGTTGGATTAATTTATCACTCACCTATGAAAATGTTGAGATTATATCTATTTGATACATTTATTATCTATTTAGAAATAAATGCTTTGGGCTATTGGTGGAGGATAGTCTTGACTGTTGTAGACACTGTATGTTGATTAGGAAAAATTGAAACTAATCAAACGTGTTATGTCATTGAATATGACGGTTGGAATAATACATTAAATATGTGTATTGATTGATTATTGCATATGACAAGTGTTCTATTACATTGTATATGCATATTGTTTAAGAGGAGATAGGGGATGTACTCTATGGTTTGAGGAGAGATAGGGGATGGACTCTCAAACTTGTTTGGAAGGAGATAGGGGATGGACTCCATTAGTACAACAAATATGTGTACTTATTGAAGTATGAAAGTGTTTCATTATGAGTTGTTATCTCATGTGAATTGTGAAGTATGGAAGTGTTTGAATGTGAGAATAGTCTCATGTAAATTGTGAAATATGGAAGCGTTACAATATGAGTTATAATCTCATTGAATTGTTTGGCCAGGTTCTGAGCCAGGATTATGAATTGAAATTGTATAAATAAAGAAATATGAAATGAAACATGGACTTTGTGTCATGGAATTAGATTATGTGGTAAATTGGTTTATAAGGGTTAACCATCTGTCGAATGCTATTATTTTAGTTAATTCTCATATTTTGTTTAGTATATCTCTACTGGGCATTGGCTCACCCTATATGGGACATCATTTTCAGGTTCAGGTGATATGCTACCTCCAAGGACATAGCTTGGGAGGTTCTGGGAGTTGAAGACTCTTTTTGGTTATTGTGTTATTTTGATATTACATGTAAATTCAAGTCAAGGGCTTAAAGTGTATTTGAGTTAGTACTCTCTTTTGTGACCAAGTGTTGGCTTGAAAAATTGTAAGCCCATAGGGCATTTACTTTTATTGTCAACATGTAATACTTTTGTACTTAACTACTCTGATGAATGGAAAGATGTTTTATTCTCTTATATCTATGCATGTCACGAATGTTGGGTTTTATGTATTATTTTGAGGGTGTTACAGCAAGGATACACGCTTGAGCTTCGAGATACAACTGCAAACTCCTCCCGCTCGAGCGCAAAGGGAAGACCCGCTCGAGCGTAGATTATACTCCTCTAGTATTTTTTTACAAACTTCGAACACCCGCTCGAGCTCAAGGGTACCCATTCGAGAGTGACCCGCTCGAGCGTAAAAAACACACCTGCAGTATTTTAGTAGACGCACAAAATGCTGAAAGGACGCAAACTCCGCTCGAGCGCAAGAAGACCCGCTCGAGCGGATCACCAAAAACCTGGGCAACAAGAATGGGGACCAAAGCTCAACCAACCTATTTCAAACTTGCCCAACACAACCTAAAACTCAAATAATGTAATGCCCTCAAAATAAACCCATAAATCACACAATCTTGACATGCTTAGACATAAGAGAATAAAGCATAATTTCATTCATCAGAGTATTCATTACAAAAGTATTACATGTTGACATCAAAAGTAAATGCCCTTTAGGCTTACAACTTTCCAAGTCAACACTTGGTTACAAAAAAGAGAGTACTAGCTTTACACAAAACAAGCCATTGGCTTGATATACATGTAATACAATAAAAACAATAAAAAGAGTTTAACAGCCTCAAGCCTCCCAAGCTACGTCCTTGGAGGTGGCATAACACCTGTACCTGAAAAGGATGTCCCATATAGGATGAGCCAACGCCCAGTAGAGATATGCTAAACATAATATGAGCAAAGACTAAAACATTAACATATGATAAATGTTTAACCCACATAAATCATTTCATAATCCATTTCAATTACATGACAAATATGTCTGTGTTTCATTCCTCTTTCCTCAACCGGTTTTCGATTCATAAATATGGCTCAGAACCTGGCCAAACAATTCCCATGAGACCACAGCTCATATCAACAATACTACCATACTTCACAATAGATACATATTTTTGTTGTATCAATATCACATAAAACACTTCCATACTTCACAATAGATACACATATTCGCTGTATCAATACTTCAATAGATACACATATTTGTTGTATCAATGGAGTCTATCCCTTATCTCCTCCCAATTATATCCAGTTTAGGAGTCCATCCCCTATCTCCTCCTAAACCGTGGAGTACATCCCCTATCTTCTCTCACACAACACAATGTATATAAACACATATCATATACATAATCAATCAATACATAAATCTGATGTATTATTCCAACCGTCATGTTCAATGACATACTCAATTGATTAGTTTTAGTTTGCCTAATCATCATGCAGTGTCTACAACAATCAAAACTATCCTCCACCGATAGCCCAAAGCAATTATTTCTAAACAGATAATAATTACATCCAACAGATAAATTATCAACAATATTCAGAGGTGAGTGATTAGCAATTCCAACTCCACCATTCTATCTCATAATGAGCCAATCTCATTATTCCCAGCTCAATTTCACATAACCACAATTTTCCAAATTAATTATACCAATTAATTTATACAACAAATTAGAGCTTTCTCCCCCATTTCTCAATATTGACCCAAAGGTCCAAATATCAACAATTTACAACATTAATCTCATGTTAAGACCCAACATACTCATGTATTGACCCAAAGAACAAAACCCCTTTTTCACATTTTGAAACCCTAACACCCAAACGTCCCAACTCTTAACATTTAATCAAAATGACTACAAGTTTATGTCAAAGACCATAAAAATGAGTAGTTATCCCTACCTCAAGAGATGAAACCAAGTGGAGAAGATGAAGAAATTCAAAATGCTCCAAACCCCAAGATTTTCGGATTGATAAATAGCCCACACCAAGCTCTACACTTTTTACAAAGGGACAAGGGTAGGGGATCACTCAAACTAGATCAAGCCTTAGAGAGAAGTTGTGTTTTTAGAGAGAGGAGCTCTCTAATGGAGGTTTTGAAAAGTAAAAGAGAGAGAGTGTGTGTAAAAAGTGATTTAAAATATCACAGTCCAGATCTGATATACGCATGACCCGCTCGAGCGGAGGATAGGAAGCTCGAGCGTTAAACACAAAAACTTGACCCGCTCGAGCGCCAAGGCACAAAACAAAACACCACCCGCTCGAGCGCAAAAGGGAATCCGTTCGAGCGTGGATTACATCCTCCCAGAACTTTTACAGACACAGAACACCCGCTCGAGCGCAAAGATACCCGCTCGAGTGCGACCTGCTTGAGCGTAATGAAACCCGCTCGAGCGTGAAAAACACATCTGCAGTAGTTTTGTAGACGTACAAGATACTGAAAATGTGCAAACTCCGCTCGAGCGCAAAGGGACCCGCTCGAGCGGATCACCAAAAAAACCTGGGCAACAACACTTGAGACCAAAACTCAACCCACCTGTTCGAAACATGCCCAAAATAATTCTAAACTTAATTACAAAGACTTAAAGGATGGAAATGTAACACAGACAACAACCATCAACCACAGAACCGAGTCCGGAATACAAAAATTAGAGAAGGAAGAACCAGGATCGCTATAAATACCAAGAATAAAGGATGGAAATAAGAATACGACAATAACACAATCACGGGACCGAGTCCGGAATACAATAACCAAAGAAAGAGAAAATCGGGATCGCTATAATTATGCCACATGTGAATATTGATCACACTGTAATTGTAGTAATATAATTTGAAGAAGAATTTAAATTTGAAATTTTATTTTATAATTTAAAAAATGATGCAAAATTTAAGGAATCCAATTATAGTAACATAATTTAAGTAAGAATTCAAATCTGAAATTTTATTTTAAGAATATAAAATTAATTTATAGACCAATCATATTGTAACACATATTAACAAAAAAATAAAAATAAATAAAAAATGAAAAAAAAAAAAAGAATTACAACTTTCAACCTTAATGAAATGACAATATTTTGCAATTATAATAGTATATGGATATATGGATATATGAATAAATTATGGAATAGATCATTATTTAAAACTTATATATTATGGGATAAATCATTATAATTTTAAATTTAAATTAATAAAATGCTTTTCATATTTAGTGCCCTTCAAATTTGAATTTGAAATGGATTAGTATACTTTCTATTTTTTATTTTATATATTTGATATACGTTCCATTTGAAAATCATAAATCAAGAGATATTAATTTTATTTTTTATTTTAATTTTAATTTTTTTGCTTGAATGAGAGCTATAGATGATTTTTTAATTATTTAAAATCAAAAAAATTAAAAAATTTAGTTTGAGATGTTGAAACTCCTACAAGAATTGCCTATTTTACTTATATAATATGGAGTTTTCTTAGGTGTGCAACCCACAAAAGGTGTAAGTGGGTTGCACACCATGTGCCACTTACACAAAAGGTGTAAGTGTAAGGTGTAAGTGTAAGTGTAAGGTGTAAGTGTAAGGTGTAAAGTGTAAGTGAGTTGCACACCATGTGCCACTTACACAAAAGGTGTAAGGTGTAAGGTGTAAAAGGTGTAAGTATAAGGTGTAAGTGTAAAGAATAAGGTGTATGGTGTAAGTTGCACACCATAACCAAACCCATATAATATATAGATATAGATTGATAGATAGATTTAATAAGAATTTATATTTGTTTTAGATATTTGTTTTAGATTTTTTATAAAAAATAATTAAAAAATCCCATCAGTAACTATAGTGTATGGAAGAAGTTCAAAATGGTGTAACAGTAGGTATGAGAGAAGTCAAAAAGGCTTATGGGTTGGGAAAAATTAATAAATGCTGAGTTTTTTTTTTTAAATAAAAAAAATTAGAAAATTGAGATTGGGATATTGGAGCAACTTATATATTATGGGATAAATCATTATAATTTTAAATTTAAATTAATGAAATGCTCTCTATATTTAGTGCCTCTCAAATTTGAATTTTGAAATGGATTAATATACTTTTTATTTTTTATTTTATATATTTGATACAGCTTCCATTTGAAAGTCATAAATTAAGAGATAATATATAGGGTAAATTACAAACACCCCCCTCGTGGTTTGGTGAAAATACAGATTCCCACTTGAGATTTGAGAAATTACAAATTGCCCCCTGAAGGTCAAATTTGCATAACAAATTAGGAGGGAATCTATATGAAAATAAAAACCTCAGGGGGCAATTTGTTATGGAAATATAAATCTCAGGGGGGCGGGATGTAATTTCTCAAACCTCAAGGGAGAATCTGTATTTTCACCAAACCTCAAGGGAGTATTTATAATTTGCCCTAATATATATATATATATTTTTTATTTTTGCTTGAATGAAAGCTCTAGAGGATTTTTGTTTATTTAAAATCAAAAAATTAGAAATTTTAGTTTGAAATATTGAAACTCTCACAAAACTTGCCATTTTACTTATATAATATATAGATATAGATAGATAGATAGATAGATTTAATAAAAATTTATATTTATTTTAGATTTTTTTAATATACAAATTATATATTTTTATATTTTTTATAAAAATAATTTAACAATCCCATCACTAACTATAGTGTCTAAAAGAAGTTGAAAATGGTATAGCAGCAGGTATAAAAGAAGTCAAAAAAGCTTTTGGGTTGGGTGAAGTCAATAAATGTTGAGTTTTTTTTTTTAAATAGAAAAATTAAAAAATTGAGATTGGGATATTGGAGCTCCCACAAGGGTTGTAGGTTAGAAATCCCATTTTCCTTATATAATATATAAATAGATTATGAAACATCATTATGATACATGTGAATATTGATCACATTTTAATTGCGGTAATATAATTTGAAGAAGAATTAAAATTTGAAATTTTATTTTATAATTTAATAAAAGATGCAAAATTTAAGGAATGAATATTGATCTCATTCCAATTATAGTAACATAATTTAAGTAAGAATTCAAATTTGAAATTTTATTTTAAGAATATAAAATTAATTTATAGACCAATCATATTGTAACACGTATTAACAAAAACAAATTTTTTAAAAATGAGAAAAAAGAATTATAACTTTCAACCCTAATGAAATGACAATATTTTGCGATTATAATACTATATAGATATATCGATATATAAATAAATTATAGAATAGATCATTATTTCAAACTTATATATTATGGGATAAATCATTATAATTTTAAATTTAAATTAATGAAATGCTTTCCATAGTTAATGTCCCTCAAATTTGAATTTGAAATTGAAATTGAAATGGATTAGTATACTTTCTATTTTTTATTTTATATATTTGATATACTTTCCATTTGAAAGTCATAAATCAAGAGATGTTATTTATTTATTTATTTATATTTTTTTTGCTTGAATTAGAGCTATAGACGATTTTTTTAATTATTTAAAATCAAAAAATTAAAAATTTTAGTTTGAGATATTGAAACTCTCACAAGACTTGCCCATTTTACTTATATAATATATAGATATAGATTGATAGATAGATTTAATAAGAATTTATATTTGTTTTAAATATTTTTTTAATATGCAAATTATATTTTTTAAGATTTTTTATAAAAATAATTTAACAATCCCATCACTAACTATAATGTATGGAAGAAGTTGAAAATGGTGTAGCAGTAGGTATGGGAGAAGTCAAAAAGACTTATGGGTTGGGGAAAATCAATAAATGCTGAGTTTTTTTTTTTAAAAAATAAAAAAAAATAAAAAAATTGAGATTGGTATATTGGATTGAAAAATCTAGAAACTTCCTAGATGTTGATTTGTGATTATGTATCAATTTTAAGCAGAATATAACAATCCCAATCAAACAATCAAGAGAAAGAGACACAAAGATTTTACGTGAAAAAACCACAATTGGACACCTTCCAATTGTGATAAAAAAACCATGGGCAACAGCCACAAGAACAATCCACTAAGAAGATATAAAGGAATTACACAGGTATCACTCTCAATTATCTAGTGAATTCACAACGCCTAATTGAACCAATCTCTATGTGCCTCTTCCAACCCCATCTTCAGCACGGAATTGTCTTTCTGATGAGCCACTCCGGATTCCCTCCAAAGCTTCAGGCTCGAATTCTTCAGAATTCACAACTGAAGAACAACTCTCTCTTTTGTGTAAAACAAACAAACCTTTGATGTACTCTCTTTAAACCATGAGTTAAATCTATATAACAAAACAAAGGGGTTGATGGGACATGTGTCTATGTGGCACACAAATGAAGGGCTGAGATCACACTTCAAGGCCATACAAATCAAAGGCAGAGATCATTTCTCTCACCCTCTGTTTTCAGATTTCAAATTTCAAACATCATCTTGAAGACGCTACCCTTCTCTCTCTCTCTCACTCTCTCTCTCACCCTCACAAATTTCACTCTCTCTCCCAATTTGAAGACAAAAAAGAAGGCCCTGGAGATGCTCCACAACCACAGCGGAGAATCTGCTCTCTCTTCCTGTGCTTCTTCTTCTTCTTCTTCTTCTTCTTCTTCTTCTCACTCTCTCTCTCTGTTTCTGCTTCTTCTCTCTCTCTCGCTTCTTTTTACCGCACTGTGTCAAAGCTTTTCCTCCTCTTCACTTCTTGCCTTCTTTGTTTTTTTTTTGTTGTTTTGGATATTTGGATGTTCATATTATATTTTTTTTGTTTAATGTTAGTATTTTAATGTTGGATGCTCTGTTTTTTGGTGTTTGAAATTCTATAAATATTTGCTTAGTCCATTTTAAATCTTTACCTATACTTAGAAATTTGAGTAATATTCCAATGGATAAACTCAAATTTGAGTGAAACTGTCAAGTGTGGATGCTAGGAGTTGGAATAAAAGTAGAATTTGGAATAAAAGGAGAATTTGGAAAATTTGTATAGAAGGACATATGCCAAGTTTTGATTTGGATAGAAATTTTAGTAAACGAAATGGGTCTCTTTTCATTTGAGTTGAAATTTGAGTAAAACTCAATCTTGAGTGAAGGTGTGGATGGGGTTTTAGTGGCTTTTTACTCAAATTTTAGTTTGAGTCATAATTTGGGTAAGGGTTGGAGATGGCTATATGTTTAAAAATTTGTCTATATTACAAATTTACTTTTTTTTTCCCCTAGAATTTGCACCTTGCTTTGATGAGGTGTATGCCTTTTGCTTAGGCAATAGAGGAGCTTTGAGTTTCAGTGCCTTTCACTTTTGAAAACACTGACTGTACAATCTTGGGACATCTATCCTAAGTGCCGTTTGCTGTTTTTTTTTTTTGTTGTTGTTTTGGATATTTGGATGTTCATATATTTTTTTTGCTTAATGTTAGTATTTTAATGTTGGATGCTCTGTTTTTTGCTTAGTCCATTTTAAATCTTTACCTATACTTTTACTCAAAATTAAGTAGAAATTTGAGTAATATTCCAATGGATAAACTCAAATTTGAGTGAAACTGTCAAGTGTGGATGCTAGGAGTTGGAATAAAAGGAGAATTTGGAAAATTTGTATAGAAGGTCAAAGGTTTTTTTTGGAGATGGAATAAAAGGAGAATTTGGAGAATTTGGAAAACTGTCAAGGTTTTTTTTTATTAGCAAAATTTTTTTTATTAATAAATAATTTAATGTACAAAATATATCAATGGTTAATTTTAGAAGGTTGACTACAAGTGTCATTTAATAATCAGTTCGGTTATGATTATTAAAGTTTTCTGTTGGGAAAATCATTGATGTGAGTAAATATTTAGGTGATCAAAAATTCTGATGTTTATATATTTTTTAATTTGTAGATCGTTTATATATTTAGGTAGATCATTTAAAATTCTCAGTCATTTATAATTTGTAGATCATTTATTTAAAAAAAATTAAATTGTAGATCAAATTTGTAGATCATTTATTTTAAAAAAAATTAAATTGATTTGATTATTATAGGAAAAATTTACCTATAAATCCCATCTTGAGGAATGGTAATTCATTTAGTCCTAATGATTTTTTTATAAACCAATTAGTCTCATTAATAGATTTAGATCCATATTTACACCCATATTTATATTTATATGGATCCGTTTCATGGCGAGGCAACCCGGAAGGTCAGTGGGTTTGTTCTGTTTTTTATTCATTTTCATTCGTGAAGAATCTCTAATGCGTGACTATTTTAGGCTAAAAGTCTACATTGTGATTTTTGGGAATTTCAATTTTAATATTTTTTTTTTTGAAAAGAAAATTTTGGTATATTTTTAATATTTTTATATGTATATATGTATGTAAAAATTTAAAATAACTCATAACCATTTGTTCTGATAAGGTGAAAAGTCCCGATATAAGAGCATGGAAAAAAATTGGAATCAGATAATTTTGATGTCAGGAGGGAAGTAAAACACATTCATTATGATTTCTGCATAGAAAGAATGGTCCTAAATAATACCTATTTCCAGGATTGATGGCTGCATCTGTTTGAATTCCACCACCAATTGTGACTCCCGTTTGACTAAATATGTCTTGATTTAGTCCACTGATAACCCCAACAGTGAGAGTGTGATCAAAACCAAATGGATTTCCAATGGCTAAGCACTGTTGGCCGGTTAATTTGAAACATTTTAAATTAATTTCCCGATAAATCCATCCCCGAACCGAAGTCTGTACGTAATATATATAATTTGCATTTTGGATGTATATATATGTATATGTGTATATATGTATGTATATATATATATATGTAAAAATTTAAAATAACTCTTCTTGCTTTTCAAATTAATTTTCTAAGAAACATTTTCTGTTTGAATGAGTTATGTTATAAACATGTTATTTGTGGCTTTTTAAATAGAGAGAATGAGTTGATTTTATGTGTTAGTTTTTGGCTTTTTAGCTAATTTTCCTATTCACAAACAAATTTATGTGTTAGATAGGAGTTGATTTTATGTGTTAGAGAGGAGTTAAATTAATCTTTTTTTTTTGTTTTTTCTTTTCTCCTTGAATTACACTTAGGGCATGTTTGATTAGTAGTAATAGTGGTACTCTTTTATTAACCTGTTATTCATTTTATTAACCTAATATTAATCAAAGGTACTACCCGTTATTCATTTTATTAACCTAATATTAACCTAATATTAATCAAAATGCTATACAAATTTTGATAACATTCAAATTTGATTTACAAATAACCTCTATGATTTATTAAAAGTCATTCATACACAACCAACCAAGCATTAATTAGTAGCTAACAATTGGCAAAATGGAAACCTGGACTTTGATTTTTATATTCTTATATTTGGATATCTTTTGTTTCAATAATCTTTCAAAATATTAATGAATTGAATATCTTTAATAATCTTCAATAATCTTTTGTTTCAATAATATTGACAACAGGTTTGAAGCATTGAGTCTGAAGCATTGTGGACTTCCTTAAGACCTTTCATATCGAAACAAGGTAAATTAATCTTTTATTTTTATTTTTATGTATGATTATGGATGTATATATATCTATACATATGATTCCAGTATGTATGTATATATATCTTTAGGAATATAAAAGATTGAGAAGCCATGTCTAAGAAAGCCATGTCTAACAAAACCTGTGCCAATTATTTTAATTAACAAATTGAAGTGGGTTTCTGCTTTCTAGGAAACCAAATAGAGGGCGTTTTTTGTTTTTTTTATAAACAAAATGAAAAATTGGGCATGTTTTTTTGTGTTGAATGGGTTTATTTTTTGTATTAATTTTTGACTTTTTATCTAATGTTTCAAATTTGTATAGAAGGTCAAAGGTTTTTTTTGGAGTTGGAATAAAAGGAGAATTTGGAGAATTTGGAAAACTGTCAAGGTTTTTTTTTATTAGCAAAATTTTTTTTAATGTACACTTACGGCATTTTTAATCTCTTTTTTTTTTTTCTCCTTGAATGACACTTACGGCATGTTTGATTGGTAGTATTAGTGGTACTATTTTATTAACATGTTAATCAAACAAGACCTTAGTTTGAGTTTTATTTATTGCATAAAACACATGTTTATTAGTTTGTATAGCATTTTCATAACATTCGAATTTATTAGTTTGTAAAATTATTCTATTAGGACTTAAATTAATCTATTATTAGTTTGAATTTTATTAATTTTATTAGGAGTTAAATTAATTTTACAGATGTGGTAAGTATGGAAATCTAAACCACATTTCGTATTTTTCTATTTCAACGAAAAGGCCCTTATAGAATTCATGAGTTAATTTTTTAAATTCATATTGTGGTATCGTACTGTTTGATTTTTTAAATTCATACTTTGGTTTGAATTTGTGGTATTATATACTGTTCAAGCTTTAATAAATCCGAAATTTTTGTGTCACAGTTTTTGGGGATTAATCAATAAATCGGACAGTTTTTGGCCAATAAAGGGTTGTTTTTGGCCAATAATGGCCTCCATATGTGTTTTTGTGTTTGTCTTTTATTTTATTTTATTTATCAGCTCAAGAAATCATACAGTATCACTACATTTTTTTTAAAAAAACAGTTTGGTTTGTATACATTGTATTGGTTTCATGTCTTAGATGTGTTCCAGTTCTTACCTTTTCTATAAGATGTGTTCTGTGTCTTAGATAGCATCGCTTGGATCTCAAGTTCTAAAATTAATTAGCTTCGTTACAGGAATTCACCCAATTTTGATTTGAGTCTGATTGTGTTTGGAAGTGCCATTAAGACTTATGGCAAATATATAACATATCTTTTGGGATTGGCTTTATTTATTGTTGTTCATGGTTAAGACGTTTTCCTAGGCTAAACATAAGATATGTTTGGGGATTTATATGGTTTCAACGCCTAAAGCAGCGTATCATAACTTTTCTTAAATTGAGGAAGTAAAAAATAAATTAAGGTTATGGAAGAAAAAAAAAATTAAGTAAACCAATTTATTTTTTATCTTTTCTGCTTCTTTTTTGTTTTTTCTCACAAAAATGAAACAATCATGGAAAATCAATTCTTAAGTTAAGGTTATTTTCTTATGTACATTGAAATATTTCTTTATCATATCTATCTTTTGTGAAAAAAAAGTTATCTTAGTTATGTCTTGGAGACATTTTAGTGGATGAATTATTTTTTATGAAATTATTTGTTGACTTTTTGACTTTAGCGGCTGACTTTACTGGCTCACTTTGTCCACTTTAGGTGCAGAAGTATATATTTGATTCCGGAGCTAATACATATATGTCTACTCATTTGCACCATTTGTTTGGAGTCAAATTGTGTTACCAATCCCTGGAAATGTCCTCATACAGACTGATTTATTTTTTATTTATTTAATGTTTGGATTATTATTTTAAAACTATGTAGGTGTGCAAAGCTTTTGTTATTTGTTAATTTTAATAAATATATTCTTGGAAGCAAAGTACTAAGTGATTGATGTGTTTTATTGATAGTTTCCGTTGGAAACATAACTCATTTTGATAAATTGTTTAATTTTAGTAAAATTTGGTGGCAGAAAATGATTGGTAGGTTATTAGTTTGGCATCTGCATATCTATGTGATTTTTTATTAATTTCTTGAATGAGCTCAATACAATTCAATAGAGCTTAAGCCATCGATATGTTTGATTCCTAACAATAATGTAGGAGCCATTGATATGTTAAGTATCTATTGATTGCTTTGTTCGGTTTGACTTGGTGAATTAAAATATGCCATGTATTTAATATTTATTTAGTTAAGTTCACTTTTGTATTACAGGTTTTGACAATACTAAGCTGCATTAACCTCTAAAATTTCCAGCCATTTGTTATATTGATAATGTGTTTCAAATATAATGTGTTCAATATGTTCCGAATAATGGGTCTCGAATATAATGGTAATGTGTTTCAAATATAATTTTAAGTTCTGAGTTATCCTCTACTGTCTGGAACTTGCTGTTAACTTTGCTAAATAAGCTTTCAATAGGCTTTGATAGTCAAGTATGCCGGTTTTTTTACTTTTTTTTGTTCTTACTTTGCTGGTTTTTGTATTTTCTGGGTGTTTGATTATTGAAAAAAATAGAGGATAATTTCATGGCTTCTGAAATTGTGAGATTGAGGTGGTTGAGTTTGACTTTACTAAATTACAGAGGATAATATCATAGCTTCTGAAATTGTGAGATTGAGTTTGTCCACTTCAAGTGCAAAAATATGTGTAGTAGTAAAGTCAACAAATATATTCTTGGAAACACAACTCATTTTGGTGGCGGAAAATAATTGTTGGGTTATTAGTTTGTTATATGTGTGATTTTTTTTTTTCCAGTGTGATTTTTTATTAATTCATTGAATGAGATATTTTATCATATGAATTAACTGTGGATTTCACAATGATTGATGATTTTTTATTAGTTTGTCATATGAATTAACTTTATAAATTTTGCAGTTCCATTTAAACCTCTTTTAGTTCAATTAAATTCAACAAAGCTTAAGCCATCGATAGGTTTGATTCCATTTAAGTATCTATTCATTGCTTCGTTTGGTTTCACTTAGTGAATTAAAATAACTTTTGTATTTACATAAGTTATGTATTCCAAAACCTTTACAGGTTAACTTTTGTATTATGTATTACTGGATTAATATGTATTTACTGAAGTCAACTTTTGTATTACAGATTTTGGCAATACTAAGCTGGAACGACTTCTAACATCATGGATAATGTAAGTTGTCTTTTTAAAAAAAAAATGGTACACAGATTTTAAAAAAACTTTTGTAAGATAGGTTCTGATTATAAAAAAAAATATTTCCTCATTTTTTACAGCTAGATGGAGATTTACAACGAACTGTAATATTCGTTCCCTTTACTCATCGTCTTATAAAATTTCATTATAAGATCATATCAGCTACTTATTTGTTTTTGTATGTATAGGTTCAGTTTCTTCAACAAAGAAATGTCGGTGTAGTGATTCGTGATGAGCATGATTTGAATGTCGTTCGTATTTCTAATGTCAGCCCAAAAATCACTTTCTTATCATTTTTTTTATTTATTTTTATTTCTTATGCTTTGGTTATTTCTTAGACTTTGGTTATTTTTGTTAGGCAATGGAAAAAGAAAATGCAAAGGCAATGTCGAAAGGAAAAGAAAAGGTGTCTTATGCTTCCAAGGGCAAGGGAAAGGAAAATGCATGCCCAGCGGTATAGTTCTTAATGGTTTCTGTAAAGTTTTTTTGTTTTGTTTTTTTTTTTAAATTGTTAGTTTTCGTATGTTTGTATTTTAAGCCATAATTGTATATCGAATTTTTTATTTTAAGCAATAAACAATTGTTTATTTTAAGCCATAATTGTAGAGTGTTTTTGAAATTGCATGTCCAATTATTTTTTTAAAACCATAATTGTATTTTTATCTTTTAAACTGTGCACTTTTTTAAGTGTCTCCTGTATATATGTGTAAATCTGCACCACTTTTCAATGTAAGTGGGTGAAAATTTTGAGATAAAGAGAGGGAGAAAATGGGCAACAATTTTCTTTTTTCTAGCTATGCGAATGGGGATACTTTATGAAGTTCATAAGTTGGCCGAACATTTGTTTGTTTGTATAACAAAATCACACAATTTATTATATAGATTATAAATGACAAAGGTGACTGATTGCAAGGGCAAGCGAAAGGAAAATGCATGTTTAGCGGTATGATTGTTATTGATTTTTGTAGAGTGTTTTTAGTTTTTACTTTTATATCTTCATATATTGTACTTTATTTAGCCATAATTGGATTTTATTTTTGAAACTATGCACATTTTTTAGTGTCTCCTGTATATTCTTAGGAAGAACGAAATATATAGGGGATACTTTGTGAAGGAATATATAGTGAGAAAGAAATATATAGTGTCTCCTGTAAGTGCATGGGCCCTACAAGAAAATGAGGATACTTTACGAAGCTCATCTGCTGATCGAACATTTGTTCATTACTGTTACAAAACCACACAATCTGCTGGTCGAACATTTATTCATTAGTATAACAAAACCACACAATTTATTATTATTGTTATTATAAAACTATGGGTAGTCATGGGTAAGAGTATAATACATTTTCTCTAAATTCTTGGTATTTTCTTTGGACAGTGGAAAATGGTACTTGATAATATTTACATTTTAAGTATCCAATGATTTAATATTCATATTTTAGGGCCCAATGGTTATGTTATATCAAGAGTCAGATAGCCCAACGTGCATTTGAGAACGTGAAAGAAATGAAAATGCATGCTCTGCATATCAATCGGGACAACGCTTGCGACAAGAACGAGAGAGATTAGGAGCATATGTTAAAGACTTTCCTTCATTAACACCTAGTCGTCCCAGTCAAGCTTGCCTTGAACAGGGTACAAAGACACTTACGGATACTTCATTGGCACAAAAAGAACAATGGTTAAACATGCATCCACATGTTCGTTCTCTATGGAAAGTACATCTTTAGCTCGAATTGGTAAAACATGTGTAATTCTTTAAATAATACTCTTACTTTTACATGTGTATAAATTTTAATTTATGCACAACAAATATTTGTAGGCCTAATTCTACAGTCACATTTCTTCAAGAGGATCTATGTACATATGATGAATTAGAAGATATGACTATAAGTACTGCGATTAATACTCAATCACACATGAATTTATGTCGTCATTCTCTCGGCTAGATGGATGTGTTATGTCCTTCTGCTCAAATTTTACATTGGATGGACGAAAAATTAGCACAATCATCTCGAAAGCGTCCCCTATTTGGAACTTGCTGTTCAAAAGGAAAGACTAGGCTACCTCTGCTTATGACACCCCCTCCACCGCTTCAAGCATTATATGATGGGGATGATGATCAAGCAAGATCGTTGCGACGTTATACTCGAAGTATACAATGCAGCCAATGCTTTTACAAGTCTTGGTGCTACATTGGATCCAAGAGTACTAAGGGATGCCCTAAACCATTTATTATCCATGGGGAATTGCGACATCGAACAGGATCACTTCTAACACAGCCAGTCGATGCGACTTATGCTCGATTGTACATTTATGATCCCGATTCAACTTTAGAAGTTCAAATCGAGAAATCCTCACTTACGAAGGATGTTCTCAAAACTATTCAAGATAGTTTGTTGCAAGTTAATGCATTTGTAGACAAATTTCGCAGCTCATGCAATTTTGAATCAATTAGCCTTCATCGACAAAATCTACGCTACCGCAAAGAATCTGATTCGATTTACGCAGATAACCTACCAACCGCCGATGAGATTGCAATTGTAATACGGTGATGGAACCGAGGTTATGGAATGAGAGATGTTGTTTTACATCTACAGGAAATAATGAATCGATGCAAATTAATGAATGTCACCCAACAGATTTGCCATTGCATTATGTTTTACTATTCCCGTATGGTGAGCTCGATGGGAACCCGAGTTGAAATTGTGGGACGTTAAACATGATCGGCCTTCAAATGATCGACTTACTCAAATGGATTTTTATAGTTATCGTTTGTTTGAGCGACCTACAGAGTATTCAACAATTTTGAGAGGTGGAAAACTATTCCAAGAGGTTTTGGTAGATGCTTGGACTGCAACTGCGCAAAATCGGCTAACGTACTACAAGCTTAATCAAAAAAAATTCTTTGAACTTTACCAAGATTTAAGCGATATTGATCCGTATGACTTGCAACCTAATCAAATTGGTCAAAGGTTTATTTTGCCATCTTCATTTCTTGGTAGTCCTAGACATATGTTTGAAATCTTTCAAGATTCAATGGCTATCACGCCGATACAACCAAAGACTCAGATATTTTTCTCACCATGACCGCAAATCCCAATTGGCGAAATTACTTCAAAGATTATTACCACACCAAAAAGCTATTGATCGTCCGGATTTGATTGCCCGTGTTTTTGAGCTAAAAAGAAAGTGTTTGATGAAGGAGATAGAGACAAACAAAGTGTTCGGTAATAAAGTTGCACATGTTTGGACAATTGAATTCCAAAAACGAGGCCTACCACATATGCATGCGCTTCTCTTTCTTAAAGGTCCAGACAAAATCCGAACATGTGCTCAAGTAGACAAATTAGTTTGTGCAATTTCCAGATCCAAAAGATGATCCTACACTTTTGAAATCGTCAGTGTTGCATGGTACATGGACCATGTGGTGCTCGAAATCCCCAAGCACCATGTATGGAAAATGGTAGATGTACTAAGAAATACCCTCGAGACTTTGCAGAATCAACAACTATGGACCAAGATGGATATCCAATCTATCGTTGTCGCAATAGTGGTCAAGTATATACTGTGAGAGGACAGGAAGTTGATAACAGGGATGTGGTACCATACAATGCATATCTTTCTAAACGGTTCAACTGTCATATAAATGTAGAAGTTTGTGCTGGAGTGAGATGTGTTAAGTATATACATAAGTATATTTACAAGGGTTATGATCGCACAACAATGGTTTTGGGATTGATTAATGAGATCCAACAATATCTTGATGCAAGGTATATTGGACCACCGTTTCGCTTGGCGAATATTTGGTCATCATTTGCATGCAGAGATGCCAACAGTTGTTAAACAGCACTTCATCTACCTGGAATGCATCGTGTTCTTTTCAATCCTAATGACTCATTGGAAATGATTCTTTCTAGAGCTGCGCAACAAAAATCGACTCTTACTGGTTTTTTTGATTATTGTGCTTCCAATGAAAATGAATGTCAATTCACTTACCAAGAATTCCCGCAACATTTTGTTTGGCTCAAGTCAGAACATAGATGGAAACCAAGAGAACATGGATATGCAATTGGTAGAATGTACTTTGCTAGCCCTAACTGTGGTGAAAGATTTTATCTGCGTTTGTTGTTAACTGTTGTCAAAGGGCCAAGATCGTTTCAATGTTTACGTACAGTTAACAATGTTTTGCATGAAACGTTTAAATCAGCATGTGTTGCAAGAGGACTCTTAGAAGATGATGAAGAATGGATACAATGCCTGAAAGAGGCTGCGATTATGAAACCGGATATCAATTGAGGAGATTGTTTTGTATTATTCGACCTAATGTTTTCCACTACAACCACATGCGTTATGGAATCAATTTTCAATGCATATCTGTGATGATCTTGCACATAAGCTTCAGACATTGTTTGCCATTTCTAACCCAACCGAGGCTCAAATTGAAGATTATGGTTTGTATCTTTTGAATCAAATGCTTCAAGAATCAGAAAGAGTTTAATTGACTTCCGCCCATGCCACAACCTCTGACAAATTGGAGTGCAACAGTTGGTAACCGATTGATATCCGAACATCAACAACTACATAATGAGGCACAACAGACAAATGTGCAAATTACTATTGATTGCCTCAATAATGGACAACGAACTGCTTATAATGCAATCACTTCTTCAGTCTTTGAAAGTAAAGGGACTATTTTCTTTTTGAATGGCGGTGCCGGAACGGGGAAAACATTTTTGTACAATACGATTGCATTAAAATGTCGCAGCCTTGGCCATATTGTTGTTACCGTGGCTTCATCTGGAATTGCATCATTGCTATTAGTAGGAGGTCGCACTGCACATTCAACATTTTCCATTCCATTGGATGTCTTGGAAAATTCAGTTTGTGGGTTTAGCAAGCAATCATTACAGGCTGAATTGTTTAGAGAAACAAAACTCATAATTTGGGATGAAGTTCCTATGCAACATAGACATTGTGTTGAGGCGGTTGATCGCACACTTCGAGATATTTGTGATTGTGAAAAGCCATTTGGGGGTATCACTGTTGTTCTTGGTGGAGACTTTCGACAAATCTTACCAGTTATAACCAAAGGAGTTCGTGAGCAAATTGTGAATGCATCATTGAGACACTCTGTTTTGTGGAAGGATCTACATGTTTTATCTTTAGATTTGAATATGCGCTTGAATCATGCAAACCTTGGAAATGCTATTTTTGCAAAATTCTTGACGGAGGTAATACTCATTCGAACTTTGATTATACCATTTGAGGATACGTTGATTACACCATTTTTTTAATTTATTTTATTTTATTTATTAGGTTGGAACCAATCCGCAAGAAATCATTAAAATTCCATCAACAATACACAAATGCCAGGATCTAAAGGAATTACTCTCAGCAGTTTATCCACAATTGGATGTGGCAGATACATCAACCCCATCATTCTTAACGGAGCGTACAATTCTTTCTGCACGAAATGATGATGTCAGTGCTATCAATATTGCTGCGTTGAATATTTTTCCAGGGAATACATATACGTATCTTCTTTGAGATAAGATGGTGTCAAGATGATGAAATTGATCCTTCCATTACAAACAGATATCCTAATGAGTTTTTAAATTCATTGGATCCTCCTGGGCTACCAGCTTTTAAGGTAGAGTTGAAAGTGGGTTGTCCTATAATGTTATTAAGAAACATTGCACCGAAAGATGGACTATGTAATGGCACAAGATTGATGGTATCAAGGTGCGACACTCGCATAATTGAAGCTCGAATCTTAACTGGAGAGAAGTTTGGCAATTTGGCATTTATACCAAGGATATCATTGACTCCATCTTCTGCAGAAATGCCTTTCCGAATGACAAGACGTCAATTTCCAATTCGATTAGCATATGCATTGACCATTAACAAATCTCAAGGACAATCTGTGAAATTTGTTGGGGTTGATTTGCGTACACCTGTTTTTAGTCATGGGCAACTATACGTGGCATTATCCAGATGCACATCTTTCGATCGTATAAGTATCCTCCTCCCTAATGATGAGCCAGATTCCACTACAAATATTGTTTACCCTGAAGTTTTGTTATGAAGACCTTTCAGAAATTGATGAGGCATTCGTAAGAATTGTGGGAATTTGTTCTTTCCCACAATTCTCAAACACATATTTTTGTAAAGTATATACATTTTGTAAAGCAAACGATAGCTATGACCCATTTTTTGTAAAGCTTTCCACCTATGTGGACTTTGTTGCATTTCAAATATTTTTGTGAAGCCTTTTATTCCCCTATATTTTTGCATTTCCAGTATAGCTAAGTTTGACATGTAAGAGTGCTGACTTGATCTTTTACAATTGAGTTATTACTTTGGACATGTAAGTTGATTTATTACTTTGGACATGTAAATTGTCACTACTTTGGACATGTCAGTTGTCACAACTTTGTATACTTTTTTTTTTCCCCCCATTTTGTATAAAATTATGTTCTCTTTTATTTTCATAGGATGATGGAGATTTGCACCAAACTGTTATATGGGCACTTTTTACTCATCTTCTTATTTAATTGAGAAAATTACAAATCAATGAGTTTTTAAATATTTTGTGAAGTTATCACCTATTTATAATTTTTCTTATTTAATTACTCTTCTTGCTATACATTTTGTTTCAAGTATTGATACTAGCAATACTTGATGGCTATTAGATGACTTTAAAATCTTTTTAATTTGACTATTTTGTAAAGCAACAATTTGTATTCTATAATTGATGTAATTGATGATTTTCACATTAATTTGACAAACTAGATGAGTTGCAGGAATTATTTTTTTTACCATTTATTGTTGGGATGCTATGGCATAGAGTTGATTTCTTCTTCATGATATGATGAATTTAGTTTTTCAATGCTTACTGTATCTTGATTCCTCATTAATTTCAAAATATTTGATTTCCGTATCTTAATTTGTAAACAATTTCTAAAGACTACTATTTGCGAGGTTATGGTATTTATGTTCTGTGTATTATATTATTTCAATCAGATATTTGTGGTTCGGGATACTATGACACTCACCAATGTATTAGGTGTTAGTTACAAACTAATGGTGCTACAGACTCTACAAATTTCAATCAGATAACTTGAACTTTTATCAGGTGCTACAGACTCTACAAATTTTAATATGATACGTACAAATTACAATTGCATTTTAATCTCAATATTATTTACACCGTGCCTTTAGGCACGGGCATACACTAGTACTCAATAAAATATCAAAGAAAATAACAAAATATCCCCAGATATTAACCTTTAAGAACCAAAAAGAAGATCTGGAGGACTTCAATCAATTACATAGTTTTGGGAGAAAACCAAGTATTTATAGAGAACCAAAAGTAATCGAAGATTGGGAAGAAAACAAACTCCTTGAGAAATTCGGATTCTGAGGCTCGCTCGAGCGAAGATTTCCTGGCTCGAGCGAGGAGAGTAATTTTCATGATTTCTACTAGTGCCTTGGCTCGAGCGACGGATCCTTGGCTCGAGCGAGGAATACACTTCTTCAGGTTTTTGTATGGACGCAATCCTTGGCTCGAGCGAGAAAGTCTTAGCTCGAGCGAGCACTCCTTGGCTCGAGCGAGCAACAGCTGACATGCAATTTTGAATGCAATTTTGAATTTTGCTTCAGCTCGACCCCCGTAATAATCAGTGAAGTGGCAATCTTGAAAGCATTAATATCACAAACTTCTCTACATGGCTCGATTCGGGTTTGGATTTGCATCTAATAAACTCATAGCCTCACTGAAATAAACGGCGAAAATAAATACATCTGAAAAGGAGTTTTGTCAAACGGGGTTGCCAAGAATAAAAACCTAACAGAACAACTTATATATTATGGGATAAATCATTATAATTTTAAATTTAAATTAATGAAATGCATCCATATCTAGTGCCCCTCAAATTTGAATCTTGAAATGGATTAGTATACTTTCTATTTTTTATTTTGTATATTTGATATACCTTCCATTTAAAAGTCATAAATTAAGAGATATTATATATATATATATATTATTTTTGCTTGAATGAAAGCTACAGAGGATTTTTTTTAATTATTTAAAATAAAAAAAATTAGAAATTTTAGTTTGAGATATTGAAACTCCCACAAGACTTGCCATTTTACTTATATAATATATAGATATAGATAGATAGATAGATTTAATAAAAATTTATATTTGTTTAGGTAATTTTTTTAATATACAAATTATATATTTTTATATTTTTTATAAAAATAATTTAATAATCCCATCACTAACTATAATGTATGGAAGAAGTTGAAAATGGTGTAGCAGTATGTAACGCCCTCGAAATAAACCACATAAACCCATCATTCTCGACATCCATAGATATAGGATATTTAAACATATTTCCATTCATCAGAGTATTCATCACAAAAAGTATTACATGTTGACAACAAAAGTAAATGTCTTACGAGCTTACAACTTTCCAAGTCAACACTTGGTTACAACATAAGAGAGTTCTAACTCTTTACATATTAAGCCCTTGGCTTGAATTTACATGTAATACAAAAAGATAACAATACAAAAATACGCCTTCATCCGCTAACCTTCCAAACTACATCCTTGGAGGCGGCATATCACCTGAAAATGATGTCCCATATAGGGTGAGCCAAAGCCCAGTTGAGATATGTTAAACATAATATGGGGATTAACTAAAACATTAGCAATTGATAAATGTTTAACAATTTCAACTTATTTCCATAATCAACCAACATTGGTTTCCATATAACCATTCACTTTCGTTTAGTATTCAAGTCAATTCATTGACCTAGTTCAACATTATTCAACTATTCAACAATGAGACTACAACTCATATATTAACATTTCAATAACAAATATTCAATCATCACTTCCATAACTTTGCCATTTTACGGAACCACGTCCGAGGGAATCGGCACTCATAAATAACAAGGTTTCGGGACTTTCACCCAGAACACTCCGGCCAACTTAATTATCACCGGAGTCCATTCCCTTTCTCCTCCCAAACAAGTGGAGTATATCCCCTATCTCCTCCCACACAATATACATATACAATGTATTTAACAAATTGTCATATACAATGACTTAACAATTCATATATTCAATGTGTTAATCCTATCGTCATATTCAATGACATTTTCCATTTGATTAGTTTCAATTTTCCCTAATCAACATGCAGTGTCTACAACAACCAAGACTATCCTCCACCGATAGCCCAAAACAATTATTTCTAAACAGATAAATAAAACTACCAAACAGATAATTTATTTCATTTTCCATCGGTGAGTGATTTATCAATCCAACTACACCATTTAACCACAATTCCATCTAATTTCATGATTTCCAAATCATCTTCATATTCCTACAATTTACCAAATTAATTATTTAAACTTAATTAGGACATTTTCCCCATTTTTCTCAAATATCAACCCTAAGGTTCAATTTCATCAATTCTACACCAATAACCCCATTTTCCAAGGTCTCATTTACACATGGGACTCCACATTAACCAACCCTTCTTTTATAATTTCCATTTCAAAACCTTAACTCCCCAAAATTTCCATAACTCACAATTTATACAAGATGACTAAAATTTATATTACAACTTATAAGAAGGAGTAGTTTATTCATACCTCAAAATTAGGAGCTCAAAAGAGGAGAAAAGTGAAACCCAAGATGCTCCAAATCCACAAACTTTCGGATCAAAGGGAAGCCCAAGCCAAGCTCTAACTTTCTTACAAAGGGACAAGAGTAGAAGAACTCTAGATCAAGAGTATTTGTAGAGAGAAGGTGGGTAGAGAGAGAGGAGTAGCCGGATCTAGGGTTTGAATGAAGAAGATGGTGAAAAAGTGATGTATAACACGCTGCTAAAATTTGATATACTCGAGGCTCGCTCAAGCGAAGGAGTGGTCACTCGAGCGACCAGGCACAAAACAACCTCGCTAGAGCGCAAGAAGAGTCGCTCGAGCGAACAATACAAAGCTTCAGGTCTGCAACCCAGAAGCACGCTCGAGCACAAGAGTGCTCGCTCGAGCAAAGGAACTGAAAACATAGGGCTCTCTCGCTCGAGCAAAGAAACACAACCTTCAGGTCAAAAAGAGACGCAGACGTATGCTCGAGTGCAAGACCGCTCGCTCGAGCAAAGAGACACACCAGACCAAGCTCACTCGAGCTAAAGTTGCGTCTGAAAAAGAAACTTGAAGACCCATAATACTCGCTCGAGCGTACAAACCCTCGCTCGAGTGAAGAAGCAAATACTCAAAGCTTACTCGAGCGCAACAAGCCTGGCTCAAGCGAAGAGGTCAATTTCTGGGTAACAACAATTTATTTGAACTTACAACCAATGTAATGCCCTCAAAATAATACTTATAAACCAATCATTCATGACATAAGAGAATAAGACACATTTCCATTTATCAGAGTATTTAGTACTAAAAGTATTACATGTTGACAACAAAAGTGAATGTCCTATGGGCTTACAATTTTTCAAGTCAACACTTAGTTTCAACAAAAGAGAATTCTAACTCTTTACATATTAAGCCCTTGGCGTGAGTTACATGTAATACAAAAGATAATCACAAAAATACGCCTTCAGCTTATAAACCTCGCAAGCTACATCCTTGGAGGCGGCATATCACCTGTACTTGAAAATGATGTCCCATATAGGGTGAGCCAAAACCCAGTAGAGATATGCTAAACCAAATATGAGCAGTAACTAAAACATTAGTATTTGATAAATTAACTCATATAAACAAACGTACATCTCTTCCATAACCAATCCATTGTCACAAATATATTTCAATCCCCTTCCATTTCATTATCCAAACCAGTTCATAGATATAGTTAATTGTTTATCCGAACATTTCAAGATGAGACTACAACTCATGCTATTAACATTTCAATACTTCAATTCAAATGAGACTACAACTCATATTATTAACACTTCAATACTTCAATTCAAAATGAGACTACAACTCATATTATTAAAACTTCAATACTTCAATTATCTACGTTATGCAAACGTAATTAGGATTTTGAGACTTTCACCCTGGACACTCCGGCCAACTTAGTTATCAATGGAGTCCATCCCCTATCTCCTCCCAAACAGGTTTAAGAGCACATCCCCTATCTCCTCCCAAACCATGGAGTACATCCCCTATTTCCTCCCAAACAAAATACATATGCAATGTATTTAAACAAGTCGTCATATACAATAACCTATTCACTAACATATTCAATGTTATAATCCATTCATCATATTCAATGACTTAACTCAGTTGATTAGTTTCAATTTTCCCTAATCAACATGCAGTGTCTACAACAATCAAGACTATCCTCCACCGATAGCCCAAAACAGTTATTTCTAAACAGATAATAAAGTTATCAAGCAGATAAAGTATTAACATTTCCATAAGTGAGTGATTAATCAATCCAACTACACCTTTCAATCTCATAATTTCCCAATTTCATGATTTTCAACTCAATTTCATATTCCCACAATTACCAAATTAATTATACAAATTAATTGTTTAAGTTCAATTAGGGTATTTCCCATTTTTTCTCAAACATTGATCCTAAGACCAAATTCCACCAATTCAACCCACAAACCCTCACTCTCAAGGCCTCATATGCACATGGAGCTTTAAAACACAAAACCTCTCTTTTAAATTTCACAAATCTCAAACCCTAGTTTCCTAAAACTTCCAAATCCCACCATTTATACAAAATACCCAACATTTATGTCAAAACTCATAAAAAGGAGTAGGTTATCCCTATCTCAAATTTCGGAGCTCAAAGGAGAAAGAGGAAGAAACTCAAAGTGCTCCAAAGCCCACATTTTTTTGGATCAAAACGTAGCCCACGCAAAGCTCCACACTTTTTACAAAGGGACTAGGGTAGACACACCCAAGAACGAAGGGCATTTGTAGAGAGAAGGTGTTTGTAAAGAGAGAGTGTGTCGGATATAGGGTTTGGAGGAAGAAGAGAGTGAAAAAGTGTGTAAGAACACGCTGCGAACTGATATACTCGAGGCTCGCTCGAGCGAAGAAGTGGTTGCTCAAGCGACCAGACACAACAAACACCTCGCTCGAGCGCAAGAAGCCTCGCTCGAGCGCACAATGCGAAGCTTCAGGTCTGCAACCCAGAAGCATGCTCGAGCGAAGAAACACAAAACATAAAGCTCGCTCGCTCGAGCCAAGGAACACAACCTTTAGGTCAAAAAGAGACGCAGACGCACGCTCGAGTGCAAGAGTTCTCGCTCGAGCGAAGAGACACACCAGACCAGGCTCGCTCGAGCACAAGAAAGCTGCTCGAGCAGAAGCTGCGTCGGAAAAGAAACCTGAAGACTCTCAATTCTCGCTCGAGCGTAAGAAAGCTCGCTCGAGTGATGAAACAAATACCTAGGCCTCGCTTTAGCGTAAAAAGCCTCGCTTTAGCGAAGAAGCCAAATTCTGGGCAACAACCATTTGTTTCAACTCTCAACCAACCTGTTACAAACCTGCTGAATACATCCCAAAAGTCAAATACAAAGAATCAAAGGATGGGAACAAGATATAGACAACAACCAACAACTACGGAACCTAAGTCCGGAACAAAGTAAATGACGGGGAAAACCGGGATCGCTATAACCAACCTGTTCCAAACTCACCCAACGCATCCCAAAACTCAAATACAAAGAATTAAAGGACGGAAAAAAGGACATATACAACAATACTCAACTACGGAACCCAAGTTCGGAATACTATACATGAAGGGAAAAAACTGGGATCGCTGTACAGTAGGTATGGGAGAAGTCAAAAAGACTCGTGGGTTAGGAGAAGTCAATAAATGTTGAGGTTTTTTTTTTTAATAAAAAAATTAGAAAATTGAGATTGGGATATTAGAGCTCTCACAAGACTTGTAGGTTAGAAACCTCATTTTCCTTATGTAATATATAGATATAGATAGATATCAAAAATACAAAAAAAAAATATGAGAATTCAGTATACTTTTTAGATACATCTAAGTAAGGTGCATATAAAAAATTTTAAAAAAATGCTTAAAATTTTAAAAATATTCACTAAAAACAAAAAAAATACGAAAAACAAAAAATTCAGTTTTCAAAAAACTTAATCCAAAAAACTCAAACCAAACACACTCATTAATTTTTTAAAATTATCCTTTGATAGTTATTTTTTGATAAAATCAATTGTTATAATTGTACTTTTTATGTTTTTAATGAATTTAAAAGAAGTACAAAATAGAAAATTTATATTATTTTAGTCCTTAATTTTTGAAAAGGAACTAATATTTTTAGACAATAAAAATATAATAAGGCACTAATATTTTGACATCAATTTAATTTTTTGAAGTAAACTATTTGTCTTCTTCAACATATTGAAGATTTTGAGTTTCTTTCCCCCTTTCTTTGAATTTTTAATACTCGTAGTGGCTTAATTTTCTCTCAAACTAAAATTGTACTTTTAAGACACGCTTCAAAATTGTTATTCAAGTCAAGCCTATAATGCACCACAAAATGCGGCACAACAGAGGCACAGCAGTGACCCCAATTCTGTTTTTAGAGCTTGCACAAGAGCCCTTTCCTGGACAACAGACCACATATCTTGATCCGAACTCAAAGAAGCCCCATCGTCGCCAATCACATCATCTAATTTTTTCGGGTTCGAGCCTTGGCTGGAAGACTCCTTTGCATTAGCCGTCTTAGCATCATTGCCATCAAGCCCGTTACTGGTAGACACCCTCTCGGTTTCCTCTATAGTTGTAAGAGGTGACGCAATGGACTGTGCTGGCTTTCTCTTTTCAAGGAATGAGTCAAAAGCTTTTGCATTGTCGGGCTTCTGGAGAAGAACAGTTTTGGTTGCCTTTAAAATCTCTTCAACAGACCTTCCAGTACCTATGTACTCTGAAATAACCTCCCACCTCCGAGATGTTCCTTTGGGATATTTCTGCACCCCTTTTCTCAACATCTCAATCTCTTCTCTGCCCCAAGGCTTCTCCTTTTTCTCGCTGATGCTTAATATAACACTTCCATTAACCGCAACAGAGCCGTTTTCTTTTGGAGTCTTATCTTGTTTCGATCCTCCTCCAAGTTATGGTTACACCCAAGTGCCTCTTTAAGGAGTTTTGCTTTCTCTAGCCCTTCTTTTGCCTCAATTTTTTCACACAAATTCCTCAATCGCTCAATTTCAAGTGACAAGCAAAGACTTTCCACATCATCCTTGGTAACATCAAGCAAATCTTTGGGACAAAACAGGCCTCGATAGTGTCTGCAAACGGCACGCTCCTTAAAGCGACTTCAAGAAGACGTCTTTCCTCTTCCTCCTTCTGGCGTCTCGCTCTTGGTAATCCTGATTGCCTCTTTCTCCTCGCAACTTCTTTGCCGGATACTTGGCCTCCTTTTTCCTCTCGCTTCTCGGCCTTTTCCTCCTCCTTTCTTTTCTCGATTCTAGGGTCTCTTTTATAGGCATTGTCAACAAGAGCACGATCCGTGCATAATCCTCCTTTCTAGCCTTATCTGTAGCTTTGAATTTTGCCTTTCCATCCACCTCTTATGGTCACGAGATTCACTTGCTCAAGATCAAATTCATCTTCATTTGGGAACTCTCTCCGGCTTGTGAAGTCAGTACCAAAATTATAAAAACTATCCACTTCTTTTAATGTAGTACTCTCATCACCTAAAGAAGGAATAGGTCGGTTAATCGACCACGCCCATTCCTCATAAAAACAGACCAAATACCTTGAAGAAATCCTTTGGGGCACAATTCAAGGATTTCATCATCAAACTCATCTGTGGAATCATAAATTCTTCTCTCATAGGTCAATTAACACCTCATATGCTTCTTGAATGGCCTTGAAGTGGTTCTCTATTTCATCCTTCTTTGCTTGTTTTGCGCTTCAGTTTCCTCGGCAAGAAGAAGAGCACTGTTTGTCGGGATGGTGTTTTAAAGCGATCTCACGGTAGCTCTTTCTTATCTGCTCCTCAAGAGTAAGGTACCTTAAATGGCTCAAGCCCAAAGAATGCATAGTGATCCTGTTGCTTACCCTCAAGACCGGATTTTTTTACCTTTAGTGCTATATGACTCGATGACGGCACATATTCCTTATCATTGGACACATTCGCACCACCATCTGCATCTTCTTCCTCAAAAAAACCACTGAGCCTAAGAGCAGCAGTGTGAAAAGAATGCCCAGCAGGTTCAAATTTACAAGCCTTGATTGGAAGACAATTTGAGGATACATAGATTGGCTCTCCATCTACAATCTCTTGTGAGTAGGAAATAAGCTGAACACTTGTGAGGAGCCATAATCTTTAGAAGTGAGGAAACCCACAAGAAAAAGGGAAGTAAAAGCCAGAAATATGTCAATATCTAACAAGAGCTGCACTTTCGATTTTGGCACCCTTCAGAGTCTACCTGCAAAATGTCCAACAGCATTTTTAAAGACAACATCAATCACTACAGCTCATATAATAAAAGTTAAAACGTACAAAGAAATAATACTAAGCTTAGGGAGTAAGTAGTTAACAACAACTCCACAAAGTGCCTGTGAGCATAAACCTTATATACTGAAAAATGGTATGCCAAACAATTCACCTTACAGAGCTGAGCAAATTATTGAAATTCTGGAAAGCTAGATGGATTGTATGGATAAATAAACAAGAGAATCAGGGAAGATATGCCAAATATTACCAAGTCTCACACACATTACACTTGCTTTAAATACCAACAGAACCCATAAACTATTGCACACACTAAGTTGTATTAACCAAACATTTTGAACAAGTTGCTCTAATAAGCCTCAATATACACTGGCAAGAGAATTTAAAACGCCTTTGCGGGCAACAATTAGAGTATGGAATCGACAATTTTCCGATGTTCTAACCATAAACCAAATGTAAAAACATCTTAACAAAAGCGAAGCAATAACATTGTGGCATATCAGGTCCATTGACAATCAATCATACTAAAAATGTTCAAGTAGGAATGTCGCAAAACTGGAAATAGTAACACTGTTGCATATCTGGTTCAATAACAACAATAATACTAATAATGGTTCAAGAAGGAATGTCATACGGAAACCCTAAACCCTCTCCCTCTAACAATAACAAGAATGATAAGAACAGAAATCTGATTGCTTATACACCATAGCCTTCTCTCTCTCCCTTAGAAGTTAAACCCAAATAAAAGCACTAAAATTGAAACCATACAAATATACATAAATGTGCCGCTGGTTTTCCATACATAATGCCTAAATGAAGCCCTGTTACAAAGAAGGAATGAGATAACATTACCATCAATCAACCTGTTCTTTAGAGAGCCCTTTTTCTTAATGACTATCATTCAAGGGTATATGAATGAATGCTCAATAAACTTTGGTTTCAGTTTTTTTTTTTCCTTCTTTTCTTTCTTTAAATACTGTTGTTGTTATTCTTAATATTGCATGCATTTACATTGTCACTATTAAAATCAAACACAAACAACAGACAACAATAATTGTATGGTTCAAGCATCATTGGAGCTGTCTGTGCAGTGTGCACAATAATTTTGATAATGCAAACTCCCATTGAATTCCAAACAAATTTCAGCCACTTAACCTGGAAGCTTAATGCCCTCTGAACTGAATATACAATTACACAAAGAAAAGAGATAATAAATTTATCATCACAAGTCACAACATAAACCAACCATATGCATATGACCAAACTAAATGTTGTGCTACACTTTATGAGATAATGGCATCAATAGCAGAAAATTACTAATGGTGGACAAAAGATGGCTACTTATTTGCTACAAATCTTTTATTGTAATTTCTGTCCTCCAAGCCTTTCGTATATTGCTTTGGAAGTAGTGGTGTTCTAGATTCAATATCAATTTCATTGAGTTTGGAATGGATGCATAGAGAAAATTAAGTTTATAGACAATACTTGGCATTGATCTGAAACTTTATGCACTACGGTGCTAAATTGTCATTTTTCTATCCACTCAAAATTAGCACCTAGTTCACAAACTCAAAATTTTGTAGGTCCTAGTATAAACCTCACAAGGAAAATAATGTCATGCCACTGATATCAGTTAATCATGAAGGCATTGGAGACAAGACAACAAAGGCTAATCAAGATGACAACTTCCAAGCATCAATTGTAATTGGAATTTTTCTTTTTGAAACCCTATTATGTTCATAAAGCGTGCATATTGTAACTTTTGACCTTTATGTATCAAAATTTTGCAAGTCATTATATTTGAATCCTTGATATAGAAGAAATTTACGCACTTTTTGTTCTAGTAGTAAAGGATTTCATGAGTTTGTCGAGATCCAAAGTCCAAAAAGGTGCACATATACCTGTTCATTTTTTTATTAGTACCAACAAAAAGTATGGATCTCTGAAACATTAATACAGAAGTGACAAATTTTGGCATTAAAAATTGACCAGATCTATGTTGAAAGGATAATGCCGAGAGATAACCCTAGGTGAAGTAAAGAAGCTTATTGGAATGCCTCCATCCATACTGATAATGCAGAGAGATAACACTAATAATATCTTCATATTGAAAGAATCAAAATCATCAATTAAATTACAACCCAGAGGAAAGAGTTCAAAGTTGTGGTAAAGCTAAGCTCAAAAAAAAAATAAAAATAAAAATAAAAATTCTGGTAAATCTATTAAGGGCACAACCCAAAACATCCAAGCAGTGCTTGCCCTACCGGCACGGAGGTCTTCTTCTTCGTCTTCTGTGCTCTATTCGCACGCTTTCCGTGATCGGTTTTTGCTTCGCTTTTGCTTTTGGGTTTTGTGATTCTTTTCCTTCTTCTCGTCTCTTGAAGATGAGCAAGTGAAGACCTTGAATATCCACTTCTTCCTTCCGAGACGATGAAGACGTCGAGCGAGCTGACTCGATCGCGGAGTATCCAACTCGAGAACGCGATCGATGATGGCGATGAGAGGCCTCTTCGTGGTCTTGGCATTGGACCTGTGCTTGTAGTGGTGACATCGGCTGGATCTCACCGTTCAAAAACAGCTCGTCGGCCGATGTCATATAGCTTGGTGAGAAGCCAGAAGCAAAATGGAACTCAAATGACCCAGACTGATCATCTTCGGTCTCGCCATTGTTGGAAGACTGAAGCTCGACGATGGGTTCGTCATTGTTGCGGTTGCGGTTTCGGTTTGAAAAGAGCGCTACTGTGAGTTCGATACCAGATATAACAGAGGACGCCCACAAAAACAACTGCCACGTTGGCATATCACTGATGAGTGATAGAATTGAAATAGAAATAAAAAACAAAATGTGAAAGATTGAATACATATTGAAGGCAGTGGGATTTTTGCGTGAGAGAGAGAGACAGTTGGGGTGCGCGGGAATAATTAGACAGAACAACTGGGCTTCAAATAAATATGAGAAATGTTAGAATTTAATTTTTGGAGGTTTTCTTCCTCTTTGGAAATGTTGCTTCATTACCCAAAATGTTGGTTCATTTATGGTTATATTATTTTGTTTTAATTTAAGAATTTTAAAGTTTACTTGTTTACCATTAAAATTTTATAGAAAGGGAATCCCAAATTATAATTTTATATAAATTTTAGCTAGCAAAATATAAATAATTTAGATAATTTTAATAATTTTTTTTTTTATTAGTGATGCTAGATTAGCTATGGATTTCAAAAGGAAAAATTACCTACACCTCTCTTGAGGTTTAATGAAATTATAGATTCTCCCCAAGGTTTTAAAAATTACATCCCGCCTCTTACAGTTTCTAATTTCTTAACAAATATAACATTTTATTAATAAATCATCAAGTTAATTAATATTTTTAATAATGTTAAAATTTTATTTCAATTAATAATTCAGATAATTTTATTGCTGTATAGGTGAACAGTTAGAAATTACACTTTTTCAATTAATTCTGTTAAATAAAAAATTCTGACGGAGAGGTATTTGTAATTTTTCAAATTACAGGGAGCAATTCATAAATTAAGTAAATCTCAAGAGATGTATTTGTAATTTACCCATTAAAAAATCAATGAGAACGGTGTCAGTAAGATGCAAAAATGAGAAGAGTAGGGGTGTAATGTTGGCCCGTAGCCCGCGGGCAGTTCGAAGCCCGCCCGCAGCCCAATGTGGGCCCAGTCCGTTAAGGCCCGTTTAGGGCCGAGCCTGAGCCCAGTCTGAGGCCTTGGGCCTGGGCCATCATTTTGAAGCCCGGCCCGCTTGGCCCCGCCCATTGGTCCCGCTCAAGGCCCGCCCAAATGCTCGGCCTGAGGTCCTGCCCGCCCGGCCCACCCGATGCCCAATGTTATTTTTAATGGAAAATAATAAAATTTTGGTACAAAAAATTTAAAAAAAAAATTAAAAACTATTTAGGGTCGCCCAAAGCCCGAGCCCAGGGGCTCATCCTGAGGCCCGGTCCACTGGCCCGCCCAAAACCCGAATATCCCTAGGCCTGGGCCTAGTTTTCTGGCCCGTGTCCCGGCTCGACCCGATTTTTTTTTAAGGGAGCCCGTAAGGCCCAACATGAGTCCGGCCCGACCCAAGCCCGGATAGGCCAGGCCAAAATTACATCCCTAGAGAAGAGTAACAATGGTGGACAGAAAAAATAGATAGAGGGGTAGAAAAGGGTTGGGAAAAAAGGTTAGTCATGGACAATGATAAGGATTTGAGGTGATTTTTATTAGAAAAAAAGAAGTTAAATTGTACATTTTTTTATTAGTTATATTTAACTAATAAAAATAAATAGTTAAAAAAAGAAATCATTTTGATAGTATAAAAATAAATTTAAATAATTTATTAGACCATATCTAATGTTTTATTCAAAATTTTCATCAAATTTTACTTAAATTTGATTAAAAAAAAAAGCTTGATTTGATATCGCGCATTCCAATAGAGTGATTTGGGATTTGATCAAACTATCAATCGATCGGGAGGACGACTGAAGATTCTTTGAAAAGTGGGTTAATAGTTGGTTCCCAATTTTTAAATTAATTTAGGTTATATTACTTCTCATATTTTTTACATATTTCAAAAAAAAATTAAAAATTAAAAAATTAACTTTTAATCATCTTTTTAAAACAACTTTACCTGTCTCACGTTGCTTATGCTAATTGGATGTTTGTTGGGGTTTGCTTGATTTTGTTTTTGATTTATTTTCATCTTTAAGTTATTTTCTTTTTAAATTTTTTTTATTATAAAAAATCAGCCTTTTAAAGACATCAAAAAATTAAATAATTATTAAAAAAAAACAATATAAATAAAATAATTTTTTTTTGTGCTTATTTTGACTTTAAAATTTTTTTTATATAACTTTTCAAAAAAAAAAAAATTTGAATTCGTTTACTTGAGTGAATAGAATTTTTTTTTTTTTTTTTTTTGACATACTTCTATAAATTAAAAATCATACGATGCTTATTGAGTAAGTTATATTTTGTTACTCAATTACGTAATTGGTATTAGATTATAATATAAATAACGTTATGTCTTAATTTTTTTTTATTATTATCTCCAGATTGTGGCTCGTTTGGGAATTAGAAATTATTTGAGAAATAAGTGCACTTATTTGGGTCATATTATATTTATATATATTTTTTATTTTGTAAAAAGTTAAAAAATACATTAAATAAAAAAATCCCAAACAATTACTTTATTTGACTTTTTCATTTTTTTACAAAAACACATGTGAAAAAACAAAAAGAGTAATGTGATCGATGTTTCGATTTTTTAATAATTTTACCCAAAAAATCACATGCCAAACAGTCTCTAAGAAAGATTATTTGGTTTTAAAATAATACTTTACATCATTCTTCATAGTAATGATACTTATTATGTTATGTCTCAAAATTAAATACAAAAAATTTAGGAGAAATTACAAAAAAATAAAATAAAATAAAATGATCATTGTGACAAAATAAATTATGAATTTTTAATTTTATTAATTTAAATTTTAATATTTTGATTTGTTTTTAATTTAAACAATTTATTTATTTTCGTCAAATAAAATTGACTAAAAAATAATATTTTTGTCATTAAATTTAATAATAGTATTTTAATCATTTTATGTACATCGATATTGAGTTTAATGACTAAATAAATATTTTTCTATCAATTTTACTAAATAAAAATAGATGAACAATTTAAAATTTCAATTTCAATTTCAATTGACAAAATTAAAAATTAAAAAATTATTTTATTACAAAAGTATTTTTTTTTAATTTTCCCAAAATATATATATTTTCTGTTGCATTGCATGTAATTTGTTTTGTGGCTGGGCTTGTCATTGATTGGGAAATATTTAATTCTACCCACAATAATATATTTGATATATATTAACTTTTGATTTATTATACATTTAACAATGGAGGGTTCAATTTTTTTGCCACATCTACAATGAATTTATGAGTATAAGGCCTCTTTTGAGAATGATAAAGGAAGTCAGCTTATTAACTTATTTAGGTCATATATTATCTTTTTTTTTTTTTTTTTTACACATTGTTTTATAATAAGCCAAAAAATAAAAAATAAAAATCCACTTTTCCAAATATGCCTAGGAAAAAAGTTAATTTATAAACTTATTGATTCATTTAGATTACATTATTTTTATTTTTTTACACGTTTTTTCAAAAAAAAAAAAAAAGCTACAATAAAAAAAACTAAAAAATTAACCTTTTTCATAGTTCCTCAAATATCTCTAACTTTACTCTCTCTACAAGTTATACTCTAAATCTTTTACCAAATGTCACATAGACTTGCAACATTTGCTACAAAATTTGATAAAAATTTTGCCCTAATTTAGCATTCAAGGTTTGGGAGATTAAAAGGTTAAAATGGCTGTAAAAAGATAAAATACGTTAAAAAATTAATAAGACAAAAATATTACATTTAAATCATAATCATTTCACGTTTTCTCTCACAGAAGTCAAAAAGTCTAACCCAAACGAGACATTTTTACTGAGACTAAAATAAAAATGCTATAGATCCCAAATAATTTGTCAAGTTTTTACCAAACCTCTCACATGGGTAATACCCACACAAACTCACATGTGTGTAGATCCCATACCTATGTGAGATGTATGATAAAAAATTTGATAGATTATTTGGGGTCCATTGCATAACAGGAATAATGTTAAGGATATAAAATTTTCTACTAAATAAATAATCAAATGTCTTGCATGGGTGTGGGGTCCGCAATTTGAGACCTATAACAGTTTCCAGCATAACTGCATATATTTTTTACACATTTTTTTTATGAAAAGCTAAAAATTACTAAAATAAAATGTTTCCAAATAAGGCTAGCCAAAAAACCAAAAAATTAAAAAGCAACACAGTTCCCAAACGAAACCTTGATAGTTTGTAGTATTTTTCTTCAGCAATGGTTGGTGGCCCGAAAATACATGACTCAAATGGCTCAAAACACCAAAAACGACGTCGTTTTACAGAATTCGGACCATTCGAGCCACCAAACATTATTCATTTTTCTTTTACCAAACGTTAGTGAATCACAAGGCTTCATTTGGAATATGAGTTGACTTTTGGCTTTAGACTTTTTTAACTATTTTAATTTGGGATTAAAATAAGTTCGTTTAGGATAAACTTTTAACTCTTTTAACTTTTATAAAAGAAAAAATGAAAAAATTATAGTTTATATATGACAATTTTCAATCGGAGACTAAATAATTTATTTTATCTTTTTATAACTAAAAAGCCCTAATATAGGGGTGTAAATTTGATTCGGCCCACATGACATTGTGCTCGGATTTGGACCGGCCCATGTTGGGTCTCACGGGCTTCCGTTAAAATTTAGATTAAATCGGACCGATCCATAAGTCAGAAAATTAAGGGGTTGTTTGGGGTGTCCTAAATAAGTGCATTTTTTGTCTTTTTGAACTAAAAAATTGAGGTTGAAAATATGGATGTTTGAGTTAATTTTTTGACTTTTTATAAAAAAATGTGTAATAAAAAATTGTAAAAATTGATTTGTAAGAAAAAATTCGAATTGAGAGTTGTGTAGGTACTGTTTGGTAACACTTACGTTTTCAGTTTTCTGTTTATATTTATAAAAATTTAAAAAACTCAAATAAAAACTTGTTTGGTAAACTTTTTGATTTATAAATCAGTGGTCTCAGTTTATAAATTTGGCTAAAAAATGAAAACACAAAAAATGTGTTTCCATTTTGAGTTTTCAGTTTTTTTTTTTTATCACCCAACACTAGCCACCACCCACCACCATTTTCCACCACTGTCTTCCACCACCACCACCCACCGACACCTGCCACCACCACTCACCACCCATCTACCACCACCATCCACCACCTGCCACCACAACCCACTAGCCACCCACCACCCACTTGTTACCCACTCGCCACCACCAACACCACCACTACCACTACCACCACCACCCACCACCCACCTGCTATCCACCTACCACCACCTGCCACTACCATCCACCGCCCGCCACCACCATCCGCTACCTACTTGCCACCACCACTCACCAGTCACCACCATCCACCACCTGCCACCCCCCACCACCAGCCACTTGCCACCCACCACACACCACCACCACCACCACACCCACCACCACCACCCACTCGCCACCACCCACCACCACCAGCTACCCACCACCCACCATCACAACTTTCTACCACCGTCTTCCGCCGCCACTTATCATTTCTCACTCTTTTTTATGTTTTTAATTTTTTTAAACATTTTGTCAATTACCAAACGCGTTTGTAGTTTATGTTTTTCTAAAAATAAACAAAAACCAGTTTATAAAATTTTTGTAAATATAAACTGAAAACGTAAACGTTACCAAACGCACCCGTAACTATAATTATTGACTTTTGATGAATAATATTAACATTTTAACTTTTTGAGTAATTTTTTAATTTTTTAACTTTTTTACAAGTTCCCAGCCGACTTCAAAATGATAGTTCAAACCCATACTCGGGTCCCAAACTAGGCTCAGGTTTGAACCTAATCAAATCTAATCGAACCGGACTCACCACATGCCCTAACATAACCCCAACCCACATGCCAAACGGGCACTAACCCTCCCGCACCTTTCAATCTACCTTTCTTCTCTGCAGCACAAGAGCTCGACGACGATGGCATCAATATCAGCAACTGGGTTGTCCTCCCCAAATCGACCCCTCTCATTCCCCCCAAAAATCTCGAATAAATCCCACAAATCTCCATCTTTCGTTTCATTCCAAGGAGGACCCAGATTAGTTCCTCAAAAATGGGCCGTTAAAGCCTCAGCCAGTGGGTCTCCTCCGGGACTCTACTCGGCCAAGATTTTCGAACTCACACCTCAGAACGTTGACATGGTTCTTGAGGACGTTCGGCCTTACCTCATCTCCGATGGTGGCAACATCGACGTCGTCTCTGTCGAAGACGGTGTCATCTCTCTCAAACTCCAAGGTTTGTTTATTTCTGGCCTATTCTTTCATTGTTTTATGGTTTAATCTAATTGAATTGATTATATTCATCTTTTTTTATTTCCAAATGAACATTCAATTTTTGTTAGTATTGGTTTTTGAGCTCGCCTGATAGATACTATTCAATTAGGGCGTCTTTATTTTTCTTTTTTCATTTTTGCTTCTGGGTTTCAATCAGAACATTGTAGAAAACATCATCATGGTAATTGATTGTTTTTACAAAAATGTTTCATGCCCCCTTTTCCCCCACCCCTTTGACCCCCTCTCTCTCTCTCTCATTGGTTACATTTTCTTTTTCTTTTTTCTTTTTTTCCTGCTCCTCCAATCACCACCCACCACGTGTCTGTGGGGGGTTGTGGGGTGGTGATTGGAGGGGGTCTCAATCATGACTCTTGTTTTTAACTTGGGTTTTTTGAAAACAATGTCTGAGACAAACAAAATGAATTTTAGTTTTATTTTCAGTTTTATGGGAAATTAAGAAACAATGTGCGGATAAAATGAGTGCAGCTGAGATTAGAATGGTTAGAGAGATGTGTGTAGGAAAGGTAGAATTAGAAATGAATGTATTCGTGAAATTAGAAATAAGACCTATTGAAAATAGGAAAATTAGATACAAATCCATTTTATAGAACCACTTTGTACAATCAGTGATGTGTAAAAGGGGTGATTGGCTGATTGTTAGAGAAGATATGAGAGAAAGTTGTCTTGGATATTCTAAGAGATTGCCACATCAGTGGGTTTGAAAAATGGGTCTTACTTTTGGGCCTGAGTTGCACTACTCTTGAAATAAATTGAAAGAAAACAGGCTAAGGTGATTTGGCCATTTACAACGAAGACCATAAATGGAGATGCTAGGGAGAGGAGAAGATCTAAGTTAACATGGGATGCGATAGTAAAAAAAGGATATGAATTGATTTAATTTGACTTATCATATAGCCCTTGATAGAATACAATGGCGAAAAAGGATTCATGCAGCGGACTTCCCTTGATTAGGATACAAGGCATGGTTTGATATTTTCTGTTTTCTATTACTCTCTGAAAGTAGAAAATTGTTTTTAAAAACTCTCCCAAACACAATCAAAAAAGTTTTATGAGCTCTTTACCTTTGGAATTGCCTCCTATGTCATGCAATAAGAATACTGACTAGGAGATTTGCAGTGAAAGATTCAGGATAAGTGTGATGTGTGCACTCGATGAAAATCTTTTAGTCATATCAATTTCAATTTTGCATTTTTTGCTATGAAGTACGGACACGGACACGGGACACGACACGGATACGAGGACACACAAATTTTTAAAAAATGAGAGACACGACACGTTGGGGACACGTTTAATATATATAATTTTATTTATTTATTATATGTCTAAAATAAAAAGAAAATCATTAATTTTTATACAATTACAATAATAATAAAATTAATAAACATATTTTTAAATTTTTTTAATAAAAAATGAGTTTTTTTAAATAAAAATAATTTATTTTATGAATTTTAGGTTTAACAAAAATAAAGATAAAAAAAAGAAAAAAAAAAAAAAGAGAGGGAAGAAAATTAAGGAGAGAGAAATAGAAAGAGAGAGAGAGAGAGAGAGAGAGAAACGGGTGAAATAAAAGAGGGAAAGTGAATCAGTAAAGGGGGAAAGTCAAATGAGAGAGAGAGAGAGAGAGAGCATAAGTCGAAGCAAAGGGAGGAGAAGAAGAAGGAGAAGAAGATGGAGACAGAAGACAAAGAGGACGAGGCGAAGAAGAAGATAGTAGACGAATACCTCAGCTTCTTCAGTTGATGTGAACAGCTTAGGGCTCCTCTCCTCTCCTCCCTCGATCTCTGTCTTCTCTCCTCTCTTGATCTCTTTCTCTGTCTCTGTCTCTATTTCTCTTTCTCTGCTCCTCTCCTCCCTCGACCTCTTTCTGTCATTCTCTCTTTCTCTCCAACAGTTAGGGCTTTGATCCACCTCAGACGTGTTCGGAAAGTGTCACAGCGTGTCCATGGCGTCTTTGACTGCAAAAATTCAAAAAACAAAAGAGGACACGCTAGAGAGATGTCCGTGTCCGATACGTGTCCGACACTCGTACGTAGGCCCTAGGAATGTGTCAGTGCTTCATAGATTTTCTGTAAGCGTTCAAGTATTAAAGCTGACATTAAGTCCATAACGACTTTGTCCTGAAGATGTTCACGAAACTAGATCTTTTGCAAATCATAAACACAGAGATGATGTAGATTTTAGAGCCTTCATGTGTTGAATTTTAGATCCCATACCTCAGATGCAATGAATAAAAACAAAAGAGGAAGAATAAAACAAGCATGCAATTGAAACTTCCAACTAACTCAAAAACTATCATACTGCATGCAGCTGAGGCATCCAAAATCATCTAGATGATGTAAGTTTGCTAGACAGCGTGACACTTGGCACTGTTGATGAGATACCAAGAATTTGGTGATTTATGTTATTCCCGTGACACTAGATGAGTATTTTTCTAAATTCTACTGTCCCACTTATCAGAACATACATTATAAGCAAAACCAGGCATGCGTAAAGCTTTCATTCATTAAACATGTTTGCAACCACATCCCATTTCAGCTGCCAATCAATGCCATGATGGCTTTAAGATGACAAATAAACCATTGCTAAATTTGTGGTTTGGAATGAATCAGAAATGGCTGAAACTTGAAATTGTTGAGGTGGGTGACCAGTATAAACTTGAGAAAGTTTGTTTCCCCTCATTGTCTGAACTAGTCATTAAAATTTGTTACTCGTGTTCCTGAGCGGTGTTTCTAGGGTAAAAATGGTCATTAGATTTTCAACATAATTATACAAAGTCTGAGTGGTGTTTCAAATTTTGAGCCTTGCAAATTCATTTTTTGTTGTGAACTGGCTAAGATTTCGATGGTAAATGGAAAACAGGAGCATGTGGAAGCTGCCCTAGCTCAACAACTACCATGAAAATGGGGATTGAACGAGTACTGAAGGAAAAATTTGGAGATGGAGTCAAGGATATTCGCCAAGTATATGATGATGACCACACAAGTGAGACAACGGTAGAGGTAATTTTTTGCTAACCTGAGCTACCAAGGGAGTAAAAACAATACCAAAATATCTTGAATTTCATCCATTGATAGCAATAATGTGAACTACGTTGAAATTTGGGAGTGATTAGAATTTCCTGCTGTGTAAATGTAGGCGGTGAATGGCCATCTTGACGTATTGAGGCCAGCCATAAAGAACTATGGTGGGAGTGTGGAAGTGTTTCACAATTCTCAACATTTGTTTACATTGTAATTAATTAATTAAATTCAAGTTTCTTCTATATACTGTTGCAATTAATTGATCTTCTATTGATAATTAAGATTTTCTGAAATAAAATAGTTTAGAATAGTAGAACCAAATTGGTATTTGTACTTTAGTTTTGGTTTGATTACATAGCTTCATTGGCTGGTTCTAGTTTTAATTTTTTAAAAATCATAAGAAGCGGTTTAGTCCCATGATCACTTTAAAATCAAACCAATCCGATACATGACCACCTCTATTGACGTTAACACCGTTCAAAAATCAACGAGGTAATATGAGTCTGCGGGTAGCATTCTCGGCATGAAGTTTGGTGGTATTTATTGTACTATTTCAGTTAGGATTTCAATGTGAGAGTGTGAAAGCATTGTAGACTAAAGTGATTCAGAGCTCTATAATTATTGCTGAGAATGGATTTGATCTCCTATCATTCGTTGACGTAGACACGTTATTGAACCTTGTATATATATCTTATATATCTTGTTCGCAATTCGATTCTAGGCTTCTTAGACCATCTCCAACGGTGAACCAAACCCAGCATCAGATTCAAAATTTGATGAAAAACTCACATTTTCAAGCTCCAACCGTTGCACCAAACTCATATCAAAATAAGAATTCAGTAAACAAAACATCAAACTGATACCAAGACAGAGATTTTACCAAATCACTGTTACTGACCGTTGAAAATGGTACACCGGTCAACCAACCGGTTGCCCGGCCGGTTGACCAACCGGTCGCCCGGTTCTCTTTGAAATTCATGGGTTCAAAAGGGTCAAAAACAGTTCAAACAGTTTAAAAAAAAAAATTTGCCTTTGCCGGTCAACCACCGCCCCAATTTTACTTTGATGCTCACCGTTGGAGCGTCTCGTATCAAATTGAGAAAATCGTCATTTTCTTCTTCAAATTTGATGAAAAAAGAAGTGTAGCGTTGGAGATGCTCTTAGCTTACAAAGTTTGGTTTTGGTTCTATATTATTGGGAACTACAAAGAGCAGTTATGTCGCATGTTTATCTTAAAACCGAATCAATCTGATCAATGGAGACTCCAACTGAGGTGAACACTGTTCAAAATCAATAAACAAAGGAAGGATATTTTTGAAACTTTACAATAAAATGCATCAAAAACCTTAGTTTGAGGTTACAACTTTGGCCCAAAGTCGCTTAGCTTTTAGCGTAAGATTGTGACAATTGTGTATAATGGATTTGATCTACTTTGACTAAAAGACGTAGCATATTATCAAATTAGGTATATATTGTATTCTGTGTACTTAGTTTATTTATATTACTACTTTATAATTGGATTGGTTTCTTGAACAGTCCATTGGACTGGATATCAGCATAACAAATGACATGAGGTTAATAGAATAATTCAGCAGAAATCATCAAAGAAATCAATGTAACGACGTTCTTACTGTCAATCACCAAAACGACATCAGTAATATCCCATCAATTCTTCTTTCTCTTTTGTTTTCTTTTCCCCTACTTACTAGAACGGCAAGACATGAGCTAATTCTCAAGTCCTTGTATGATTATTTTTTTTGGCCTTAATTAAGCCCATTGGGATTAAAAGATAAGAAAGCACTAACCCCCAGTTAAGATTAAGTCCAAAGACAAACATCTAATTAAGTATGATCCAACTAACTAGGTCAAATAGTCTAAAGACCACAACATACATTCTTTTCTTGTTCTTTTATTTCCTTGTGTTCTCATTTGAGAAAGAGTAGCGATATATAAATAGTATTTTTATGCAAAATGATGTGTCTATTTTGGCTTGTAGTTTCAAAAATATTGTTGATATATCGTTTGAATGAGTTTCTTTGTATGAAAATACTTGGGTTTGTTTGGAAAATGGCTTTTTGATCTTTTTGATTAAAATATAAGGTGAAAAAAATTAACATATTTGAGAAGGATTTTTTAAACTTTTACGAAAAAAATATGTAAAAAGTAGTGCAAATTGGAAAAATCTTTGACTTTGTAAAGTGAATGAGAAGAAATATTTGACCTTTTTTGTATGAGTTGAAAACTTTTTGACGATTTTAATAACTTTTTGACTGAAATAGTTACTTGCCAAACACAGCCTGATAGTAAATCATTTTTTGTTAGAAAAATAGGCAGAGAAACTCCAATTAAGACTTGGTCCAAGGAAGAACTTCTAATTAATAAAGTCCAACTCCAATTCCAACTACATATGGCAAAGGTTTTTTTGTTATTGTCATTTGTTCTTTGGCTTTACTTGTTTATCTCCTTCTCATATGTGCTCTTATGTTTCTTTGTTGGTGCTTAACTGTCTGGTGACTGAGACACTGAAAGTTAAATAACTACTAATTTATTTAATTTTTTTGTACTAAAGAAATTCAACATGTTACAATAATATTTTGAGTTTTGTTGTGTTTCATAGACAATGCTTTTATGTAAAGTGAGTGAGACCATTGTTAGATGAAAGGATTCAAATCGAATTTCTAGTCATAACTGACGGTTGCATCTGATTTTTTTTTTTTATAAATTTTTTTATATGATGTATTTACGTTGTGTTTGGTTAAAGGATTTGGGAAGGAAAAAAGAAAAGATAGGTGAAATATAAATAAAATATACTTATATTTCACTTAATTTCACACACTTTTTCCCTTTCTCTTTTCAAATCTATTTCCAAATCCTCCAACCAAATACAGCATTAAAGTTTTTGATATGAGATCACAAAATTATCACTAATTTAAACTCACCACTATTATCATTTTCGACTTCCTTCTCTGTTTAAGCATAATTTCTCTAAAAATTAATAAGTAATATATAGTCTAATGACATGTTTAATGGTTCCACTTTGGCTTCCTAATTAACTAATTTACAAAATTATCAATCACCTAATTTGATTTTATTGCAGCTGGCTGGGACAGTACACATGCCATCAGTGACATAAATATGGTTTAGAGGCTTGCAAAGTTGTGCCAAGTGGCAAGGAAGGAGGAATTTAAGACCCACTTTTACTTTTTTCACTATTTTCTAACATATAATAATTTGAATGGAAATCACTTTTTATTTTTGCTCATTTAAAAAAATAAAAAACACCTACATTACATTACATATGCAATATTAATAATAATGGAAGGTATTGTCCTCTGGTTTTCATGTTCTTAATATCGGCCGGCTTTGTCCATGGAAAGTAAGACATTTATTCCTAAAATTTAGGATTGGGAATGATCGATCAATAATATGATTTTTGGAAAATACTATTCACTTCATTTTTGTATATATTTTATTCTTTTATTTATATTTCTTTTACTCATAGTTTTATGTGTGAATTTTGTAGGTCATTAGGTTTATAGAGCAAAGTTATTGAAAGATCTTGTAAACATTTAATTTTCGTGTGTGGGTAATGTTAAAAATGTCTAAAATAACACTTTTAAATTTATTCACATGACAAGAGATTATGTCTAAGTTAATTGATTATTAAATAAAATAACATGCAAGAGCCATGTCATTGCAGATAAATTTAGAAGTCTTAGCATTTCTATTTTCATGCCATACAAATTGATAGAAATCTTAGAAATCTTTAACACTGTGTTTGGTTGGGAGATTTGAGGAGGGAAAAGGAAAGGGAAAGGGAAAAGTTAGGTGAAATGTAAATAAAATATGCCTACATTTCACCTAGTTTCACACGCTTTTTCCCTTTCCCTTTTCAAATCCCTTCCTAAATCCCCCAAAAAAACACAGCATAAAGCATATATTTAAATTCATCTATAATGATATGGTAGGAGGTTGATATGGTTAGTTTTTAAACTAATCAATAATTGCAATAACTTAAATAGAACGGTCCATATCATCATGTGTATTTAAGAATCATATTTTATTTGTTGAGTATTATTAAAATTTGTTGGATTAGTTTTTTTTATATTTTTTTTAGGGGCAAAAGGTGGAGGACCAACGACATTTTTTGCATTGTTGACAATAATTTTATGAACTATTTGCTCTTCTTATGGATGAAAGTAACAAAAGTACTGTTGTAGTTTGAGAGATATGCCTTGGTGAATAAAAAAAAAAATCCTAAATTTTGTTTTTCATACATTGTATTGAATTTTAAATTTGATATAAAAAAAAAAAAGAAAAAAAAGAAGAGAAATAGAATAGAAGCAAAAATCTTTTTTTCATCTTCTCTATGGGACATTTATCCCCTCTTATAATTTTATATTCATAAATTAAAATTTAAACATAACAACTAAATCAAATGCACAAGATTTTAATCGACCTTGTCCAAATTTTCTAATGTTGGGAAACAAAGACCAAGAAAGTTTTTTAAGAAAATGTACAACATAAAATGTTGTGCAGAAACTAATACTTTACAAATACGAATATAGTATTGTGACATTATATTTTAGTAAACTAATGGGTACCAGTAATTTTGTGCCATGTAATACTCTACCCAATTATTTATGGAGTTTTTTTTTAAGGTCCCTCGTATTAAGATTTTATAGCATAAAAGACATCTAATATTTTCATAATGTCTAAGGTCCCTCAAGTTGATCCAGAGAAAATTGGTCCAGAGAAAATTAGTGCAGAGAAAATTGGTCCAGAGAAAATTGGTCCAATAACTTTCTAGATTATTCAAAACTCATCCAGCTCCATAATCAAACCCAACAATCGAGAGACAGAGAGACAGAGAGAGTATGTATAAGCAGTTTAATTTTGACAGTTGGAAGCAAAGAAATTCTGGACTTCCAAAGAATTTTCCTGGGTTCAAATTTTCTCTAGTCCAGAATTTCACTAGAACTATAAAACTCTAATTTGATCAATTTGTCTTTGGTTCTGCTGCTGCTGATTCAATCACAATTTCCTGCACAAACAAATTAATAGTTCTTCTATGAGTTTGTGATAAATTTTCTTTAAATTTAATGCTATGAATTTCTCTGAGTTGAACCCAAAGAAAATTCAATTTCTCTGGTCTAGAATTTCTCTAGATAGAAATTTTTTCCACAGAAAATGAATGAAGAATTTCTCTGGATCACTTTAAGCCTTCCTCTATTGCTGCCTCTTCCTCAAGCTTCTTTTTCCAATATTCTTCAAGTAGGGGTCCAAATATTGCTTTTCCAGAAACAACTCCAATTCTACGAAACCCAGAAAATCAAAAGACGTTATATTCAACACTCAGAGAAATTTTGAACCTGAAGATGTTATATTCAACACTGGATATATATATGTGCTGACATTGTATATATATATGTATGTATCATATATATATATATATATATACATTTATCAACTCCACTCCACTTTGTTTGTTTACCCATAAAATCAAATTTGCCAAACTTTGTGCTTTTGTTTTGCTGAATTTGTTTTCTTACTTGCCGGAAAATACCCAACACCAGTACCAGTATCACAAAGAAGAATATCCAGCAGCACCGGCAAAAATCTCTGTACCATCGGAAGCTATGGACAAACAACTCTCTCTCCTTTTGCACCGAGCCAGCACCACTGCGAAGCATCGACCAACACCAACCTCAACACCTTCTGATAATGGATCATCTGAATCAGCTTTGCGGACGCAACCAGAGCCGACCAAAAATATCACAGCCCACGGTTTAGGGACCTTAGAGCCGACCAAAAATATCACTCAAAGAAAATTACTGTAAATGATCGAGCACGGAAGGAGTGACAAAGAGGGGATATGTTTAGGGACCTTAGACATCAAAAAATAATTTTGTAAATCTCTTTCATTACGAAAAGTAGGAGAGGGATTCTAGACTAATTTTCCCATTATTTATTATCAAACACAAATATAAATATGATAACTTACTATTTAAATCAATCATAAAAATAATAAAAATAAATAAATAAAATCAAGTAAGTAATATTTTGGAGGCATGCAATAATGGATAATTTTACAAATTCAAAATTATTACTCAAAATTTTATCTAAAAATATAATGTGTGACCCAAATTTATTTTAACTATATGTGCTCCAAAACACACTAATTTAATCCTAACCATTGTTTTCCTGATCCCTAAGTCTGGACTCACTACAAAAAATGACACTTTTGGCTACCAAATTATTGGTAGCCAAAAGTCAAAAATTTAGTCGCCAAAGGATTTAGCGACCAAAATTTTTTGTCGCTAAGCTCGTCGCCGTTACCTTGTCGGCGATAGTATTGGCGACCAAAATTTGTTTGGTCGCCGAAAGTGTACACATTTGGCTACTAATTTTGGTTTAGTCGGCAAAAGATATGTTTCCGCCACTAAATCATTAGTCGCCGAATGAGGGTTTTGGCTACTAACTTGTTTTGGTCGGCAAAAGGTATCACTTTTAGCTACTAAATAATTGGTAACTGAAAGTTTACATTTGGCTACTAATTTTGGTTTAGTCGGCAAAAGGTATGCTTCCGCCACTAAATCATTAGTCGCCGAATGAGGGTTTTGGCTACTAACTTGTTTTGGTCGGCAAAAGGTATCACTTTTAGCTACTAAATAATTGGTAGCCGAAAGTACACATTTGGCTACTAATTTTGGTTTAGTCGGCAAAAGGTATGCTTCCGCCACTAAATCATTAGTCACTAAAAATGCTACCCATAATTTTAATTTTACTTTTGCCCACTAAAAGTTTCATAGCCAAAACATTTTCTCATGTATTTAGCTACCAAAATATTTGGTGGCCAAATACTTTAACATTTTTTTTTTTTTTAAATAAAAACTTCTAAACCACCTGTATCCATTATTAATACAACCTGTACCCTATATAAACAATATAATCCATCAACAACGATTACACACATTTCAGTTCCAACCACCCAAAAAATTAATATTGAACGTCCACTTACATATATATTACAAATTTCATAAGAACCAAGTCTAATCCCACGTCAATAATTTATTGTACATACATAATACTGGAATACCACAATTAATTGTACTCCTACAACTTCTGTACCACAACAAAAATTATTTTGTACAACAAAATTTATATTCTACCAAAAATTTGCTGTTTAAGCCTCGCAATGCTCTCCAACTCATCTATTTGCTGTTTCTTCCGTTGTCTCTCCAACTTTAATTCAACAACTTCCCTAGCCTTCTCATCGAGCTCAAGTTCACTAGCCTCCAGTGCCTGGTGTGCTTTCTTGAACATCCTCATCTTCTCATCAGCCACCATTTCCATTTTCTTCAATGCCTCCTGCACCACCTCAGCAATTTGGTTGCATGCCTCCTGTGGAGCTGTCACATGTCTATCTTCTCCAGATTCTGGATTTCTTGATGAGTCCATATCAAGTTCTGTACATAATTATTACATTATAAGAGGAGAAGAAAAAAAATGAGAAGGGAAAAAATAAGAAGAAGCAGAGTTAAGAGAGAGGGAAACTTCAAATGCAGCAACTAAGTCCCAAATGAATTCAAAAGAATGTTTAAACAACTAATCGTCCAATAGGGGTTATCATCTAAACCTAATTCTAAATGCACATTTAATATTGAAACCAACACAAAGATTTTCGACAATCTAATACTTGATTGAGAACCTATAGAACTTTAATTGAGATACATCAACTCAATCTGATATGAGATGAATGAGACTTGAAAAAAGTAAGGTCAAATAGATCAAAGCACGTAATCTTAAACATTATCCCGACATGAAAATTAAAGGCTATGCCAATCTGTACAAACTTATAAGTAATTTGTTAATATTTAATCCACAATTTATGGAAACAAGATCCCCTTTTTTCATGTTTAGACATAGAGATGAAATTTCCCTGTTCAAAATAAGAGTCAAATTATTAGAAAAAACATAAAGAAATTCATGTAGAATAGAAGCCAGTCAGGTAAAATAAATTAAATTCAGATAAAACTTAGGCTATGTTTGGCAATAGCGCAATCTTGCATGAAGAGCATAGGTACCATCAACTATTACCTACCAAGCATAAAACAAAGAGATCACAAGCTTTTATGGTTGATCAAGCAGAACATTATACGCATACTTACCACCCCCGATGACGAACTCTCTATTGCTTTAGAAGCAACATGTTTTTTTTCTAGCAGTCTATCAAATACTGGAGTCACTATAGCTTTACCACTTATCAAATCCTATATCAACACAAAAGCCAGTTTAAAATAAGTGAACACAAAAAAATTATTATATCTAAATAATGTAATCAACATTCTAGCTCACATGAGCAAATCAGAAAACTCTACAAACCCAAAATGAAACCAACATTTACAAACTCTACCATATGAAACCATCCAAAAGTAGGTTTACTGATCTTAGGATTTTTGGCATTGCAGTTCTTGCACTCCACAAATTTTGGCTTCAGAAATTTATTCAAGACAACGATCTATGTTACCAAGTTGCAGCTCTATCTCAATGTACTTCTTGAATATCTGTTTGTTAAAATGAGGGGTCAACAACATAATGTTACAAAATTCATCAAAACTTGCATAAGGTCATGAAATTCATCAGCACTGGTGTAGGCCAAAATGTCATACAAAATCATTAATCTATATCACCTTATCTTTCGGAGCCTTCCCAATGGCATTGCCGAGGATGAGCCGTGCACCCTTCAGATTCAACTGTCGTATTTCAAACTGGGCAGCCAATGACGGTTGTCCTAATATTCTGTCCACGTAGCTCCAAAGCACTCTTGCACCTTCTCTGCATTGTAAAGGAAAAATTTTAATTAGTATATCATTGACTATGGACACGGGGAAATAAAAATCATCTTAGCACCACCACCATCATTATCATTGATATCATTTTAATAATAACACAATGATTGTTATGTTCAGGACAAAGACACGTATACTTCTAGTAGCAGGACATTGCATTTGAGTTCATGAAAAATAATACATTTAAATAATATTAACTGGAATTAATACCGAATGTACATGAGATACTTCACTTCCTCAAGTGGATTCACCAGAAAAAAATGTAAAACATTCTTTTGCTTATAGACTCCAATACCTTGTTGTGTAGATCCTCGCCAAATTTGTCACTCCACCGACACCACAACCACTTATTTTGATCGATTAATATGGCATGCAAACCACCGCAAAGCACAAATAATTCCCCATCAAGCAAAGCTCTTTTAAACACAAATTTACATCAATAGCCAAATGAAGCGATACAACAGAGTAGAATTTTTGGGCATTTCAATAGAGAATTTATTTATTTTGATCAAATTATCAACCAAAAGAATCTTCCCAAGTCTGCTTCATGTAACTAAACCGAATATGTCAACAACTACATCAATTTCAAATAATTCTTTTGGTGCTTCATTCATAGTACTCAACAAAGTTAAATTAGATCCAATAATTTAACCATACCTGCAAAGGACAGCATGTGGTATGGTTAGGCGACACCTTTCACCATCAAGTGGGTCACAGGGACTTTTTATATCATGTGCCCATATTCTTAACTTCACTGTACAAGGTAACTCAAAGAAATTTCAGTAGTAGCCAATGACGCAGCAAGTTCAGATTGAATTCTACTAATAATTGGGAAAGAATCGCTCTCACCATGTGGAATACTAACAGCAGCAGCACCTTGTCCGGAGTCTGATGTAGAAATCAAACGGTTTGGCTTTGACCCATTAACCATCCTTGCACAAATGGTAGCTCCCAACATGTCGGGTCCCTAAAATGTAGAAATTGATGATGTCTCATACCACGTGGCCAATATCATATTTTTTACAGGTAGAAAATAAATTGATGAACCTGCATCACATAATGCACATTAGCCATATGCACAGGAAAAAGAGAGAGAGAGAGAGAGAGAGAGAGAGAGAGAGAGAGAGAGTACAAGCAAACAAAATAAGACTTCTTCCTAAACATTATTAGCAAGCTTAGTGAACTACATGAATCTAGATGTTCTTTAGACTCTTATGAAACAATCTATCTGAGTACCTCCCAAATTCATAAACTCACTAATTCCATAAACAAAATTGAGATGATTTGTATTCTGAAAGAAAAATTGCAACCTGTTCACTATCCAATCCAATTAAATAGGCCTGTGTAATTAGAGTCAAATATGTAGAATTGAAAATGGGGCATCAAAATATCTAAGTCATGCACATCAAAATATCTAACTTGCAGAAAAATACGACAATAAATGCATTTGCAAGCACTTAATATGCTAGAACATAATGTATCTGCTTATGTATACACTATGTATATACACAAGTGTATAAAATATAATGTAATGTTGCCAAAGCAATGTTAAACAAAAAATGAAGGCAAACCCAGCAAAGCAGGGAAAGAAATTCAACAAAATATGTCTTCCCTTGTCTTATATAAAATTTCCTTAGCAATACACATATGTGAAAGGAAATTCATCAAATTTACAAAATTGTTCAAATGAAATTCATGGAATTCATATTATAGTTCAAGAATTAAAGAAATTCACAAGTACATAAAAGAGAGCCATAATTCAAACAGTTAAAGTTTTTTTTTTAATTATTTTTTTAAATCACAGAGACAAAAAGAGACCCATAGTTCAAAGAATTAAAGAAATTAACGAAAAAAAAATCTTAACCCTATCTCAGAACGTTAAAATAAAAAAGATAAAACAAACCCAGAAATAAAAAGATAACAATAATGTCTCCTATAACATGATTTGGGGATTTCATCAATTTTTATACAATCACACGTTTTAGATTCAACAAACACACTAAAATTTTAGATTCAACAAAATAATTTCTTTTATACAATAAGAACCTAAAACTAATTTTTTAGGTCCTCAATCAAAACATTATTTTTTCAATTGAAATCTTCAAATCAAAAACAATTTTTTTTTTTTTTTTCAAATCTCCAAATCTTAACCCTATAACAAATAGGTTCCAAACCTGGTTGAAGGGAGAGATTTTTCTTCATCGAGTCCCTCCGCCGTGATTTCGTTTCTCTCATCTCTCCGTCGTTCCCCTTCCGGCCGGATTCTTTCCTCTCTGTCATTTCTTTTATCTGCTTCACCAGTGTCAAGAACAGAGCTGCTATCAGAAAGAGAGAGAGAGCTGGAGGAGGGCAGAGGTGTGATGGCGGTAATGCTCCCGTACCCGACGCCGACGGAGACAAAGGCGAGAGAGAGATGGAGGAGGGCAGAGGCGTGAGAGAATGAGAAAGAGGGAGAGTCAGAGAGTGAGAGACACAAAAATGAAACTTACAATTTCCCTCCCAAGTTTCCCTCCGAAGTCTGAAGCACAATGTTTAAAAATTTTAATTATAATCGGCGACTATTTAGTCGGTAAAAGTAAAAATAATAAAATATATATATAAATAGGCACTAAAATAAGAAAGAAAAAAAAATATATGTAACAAATCTAAGGAATAAAAGTAACAAATATATTAAAATTATATTTAAATAAAAATATAAGTAATAAAATTATAAATTTAAAAAATTAAAAATATTAAATTATCTTAAATATTTGTCCTAATATTTTTTTTACTGACAAATATAGTTATATATTTTAAAATCTTATTTTCTTATATTGTTATATTATATATATATATATATATATATAAAGAAAGAAAAGAAAGAAAGAAAATTAAAAAAAAAAAGAAGGAAAAAATTAATACTAAAAAATATTTTAATGAAAAATATTTTTCACTAAAATAAAAGTTCATTTTCTGTAGTCAATGAAAAATATTTTTCTGCGGCCTTTTTTTTTTATTACTAAATATCATGAACTAATTTTTTGTGGTAGAAGAAAAGGAGCGGCAGTAGTAGTGAAGGTGGTGGTGGTGGTGGTGATGGTGATGGCAAAAGAGATTAGTGGTGAAGTTGTGGTAGTGGTAGTGTAAATGGAGTGGCAGGGGTGAAAAAGAGGTAATGGTAGTAGTAGTAGCAGTAGTAGTAGTGGTGGTAGTAGAGTGGTAGCGATAGTAGTAGTAATGGTAGTCGTAGAGGTGAAGAGAGATGAGCGAGAGAGATAAAGAGAAGAGAGATGAGCGAGAGAGATAAAGAGAAGAGAGATGAGCAATGTGAAACAATGGGAGAGAGAGATAAACAGACAGATAGACACATAGAAAGAAAGAGAGAGTGAGAGACAGACAAACAGACACAGAGAGAGAAAGAAAGAGAGAAGAGTGATAAGAGTGAGAGAGATAAAGAGAGAAAGAGATATAGAGAGAGAGACAGACAAAGAGACAGAGAGAGAAAGAGATGTGAAAAATAGATCAGGCTTGTTAAAGAGAGAGAAAGAAAAAGAGAGAGAGAGAGAGAGAGAGAGATAGAGAGTGAGAGACAGAAAAAGAGACATAGAGTGAAAAGAGATGATCGAGAGAAAGACATAGAAAAAGAAAAAGATAGCGAGAGAAAAGAGAGAGAGCGAGAGAAGAGAGATGAGCAAGAGAGATAGAGACAAGAGAGATGAACGAAAGAGACAAAGAGAGATATAGAAAGGAGAGAAGAGATAGATGTATGAGAGACACAGAGAGAGAGAGAGACAGACAGACAGACAGACAGATAGACAAACAGATAGACAGATAGACAAACAGATAGATGAGTGAAGGCCTTGAATGCCCAGCCCCCTGCTTTGCTCGCCACTCCCATCTCCAGTCTCTTTGTCTCTCTCTCTTAATATACAAAATAAAGAAAATACAACCCTAGAGAGTGAGAGACAGAAAAACTAAAATCTGAAATCTGAAGCCAATGAAAATATTGTAATTAAATCTGAAGCCAATGAAAATACTGTTTCCCTCACAAGTTTCCCTCCGAAGTCTGAAGCTCAAATTTGTCAGGTGGGAGGGATAATGGTCCATGTAACACAGGTGCAATGGAAAGGAAAGAAATAATATGTCAGGTAGTTCAAGTTAAAGCACTCCAAAGTTTCCCTCCGAAGTCTGAAGCTCAAATTTTCAATTTTGTAAGACTAATCGCCGACTAAAATTTAGTCGGTAAATAATGAATTAAAAAAATATATTAAAAGTTACAAAAAAAATTCATTATTTAAAAAAAATTTAAATAAAAGTAACAAATATATGAAAATTATATTTAAATAAAAATATAAGTAATAAAATTATAAATTACAAATATTAAATTATCTTAAATATTTGTCATAATATTTTTTTACTTAAAAATATAATAATATATATATAAATTTTATATTCTTATATTATAGTATATATATATATATATATAAAATAAGAAAGAAAAGAAAGAAAGAAAATTAAAAATAAAAGAAGGAAAAAAAATTTTTTAAAAATTCTGAGCCAGCTCAACCCGTGTTTTTTTAGTCGCCAATTACTTTTATAAATCCCTCAAAATTAAATTAGAAATGTCTCCCTCCAAATTTAAATTAACAATAGTGTTTGATTATTGTTAACCGTGTATAACGTAAAAATAATTTTAAAAAGTTGAAAAAATTAATTATTAAAAAATTAAGAAAAAATTTAAAATCTGAAATAATTTCAATAAGTCTTACAAATAATTGGGATATTTTGTCTTTTATTAGTACTGGTAATAATATTGAAAAATTTATTGAAATGATAAATAATTGGGATATTTTGTCTTTTATTTGTGAATTTTGATTTATTCTTAATTTATTAGTGTTATTGAAATATGATGATGTAAAAAGTATAAATAGTTTAATTGTACTTTTCATCTGCTATTAATAGTCTATTTTCAGAATTTAATTTCTTTTTATGATACAATTATTACATTTTAAAAATATTAATTTATCAAAATTACCTTTTCATAGTATATTTTTTTAGAAATATCAATTGTCATAATTGTAAATTTTTTATTATTAATGGATTTAAAAAAAGGACAAAATAAGAAATTCATATTATTTTAATAATTAATTTTTTTTAAAAATTAATATTTTTGGATGGTGGGTGTACAACCTCTTCATAAAAAAATATATATATATATATATAAATATAAATAAATAATTTTTTTTTTATTTTCATTCGGCTACCAAACATTTAGTAGCCGAAAGTAGGTCTATAGCGACTAAAATAAATTTGGTCGCCGAAGCTTGACATTTGGCGACCAAAAGTTTGGTCGGAAAAGATTAAAAATTAATTTTTTTTATTTTCATTTGGCTACAAAACATTTAGTAGCCGAAAATAGGTCTATAGCGACTAAAATAAATTTGGTCGCCGAAACTTCACTTTTGGCGGCCAAAACTTTGGTCGGGAAAGATAAAAATTAATTTTTTTTTATTTTCATTCGGCTACGAAACATTTAGTAGCTAAAGGTATCTCTATGGCTACTAAATTTTTTTTAGTCGTCAATTGTGATATGTTTAACTACTAAAAATTTTTTTAGTCGCCAATTGTAATATGTTTAGCTACTAAATTTTTTTTAGTAGCCAATAATCAACATTCCCCTACTAAAAAAAATTAGTAGCTAAAAAGTTGACTTTTGCCGACTAAAATTATTTTTGGTAGCCAATTCCTTGACTTTTGGCGACTAAATTGGTTTTGGTAGCTAAAAGTGGTCGGCAAAAATGCTTTTTCTTGTGGTGACTGTAGACTTTTTCTGCAATAATTGCACACATTTTTTAAATGAGTGTGTTTTTTGAAATTTTTAAAGTAAGAATTACTATTTAATTCCACGCCGTAGGTTACAAAATCGAATCAGAGGGGACAAACAGCCGTAAATCATAATTATTTTTCTTTTTTAAAAAAAAATATTTTTAGTGATTTTTATTTATTTATTGTTGAAATATGTTATTTTCATAACCTTGAAAGATTTTAAAAATAATTATAAAAAAAACTTCAAAAAAGTGTTTATTAAAAAAATAAAAGAAAAAAAATCCAACTTTTTAACTTTTTTTTTTTCTTTCTTTAATGAAGTTTTTTTATCTTATAAAAATAATTTAATTTTTGTCAAGGATCTAAAAGTGACAAATAAAATAAAATAAACAGCTGTTAAATGTCACGTTTCACTTTTATTATAATCATTCATTTTCTTATATGATCATAATCTGATCACTTGACTAAGTAATTTCAATCAATTTAATTTTTTATAAAAATAATATTATGCACTAATAATTTGAATATTGAAAGAGGCCCAAGAAAAACCCATATCAAGAAAACTAAACTGCAGATCAAGTTCATTTATATGGACGAGAGGAACCTGGTTTTTATAAATATATACTTTTGAGTTAAATTAAGGTCCTTCATTGAGTTACAAATTATACTCAACTAAATGTTTCACTCTCTTGTTTTTATTAGGGTGAATTACAAACACACTACTTGAGATTTATTTAAATTATAAATTAGTCCCAGTGATTCTAAAAATTACATTATGCTCCTTAAGGTCCCTAATTTCATAACATATGGGTACTTTTGTTAATAAATCATCAAGTTAATTAACAGTTTTTACTAATATTAAAATTTTATTTCAATTAATAATTTAGATAATTTTATTATTGTAAGGTGAACAGTTAGAAATTTCACTTTTTCAATTAATTTTGTTAAATGAAAAATTCTGACAGAAAAGCATTTGTAATTTTTCAGATTACTGGGACATTCATATTTTAAACAAATTTCAAGAGCATATTTATAATTTATCCTTTTTATTATGAATTCCTCGTTTGCACAAGAACATGTTCAAAAACAGACATATAAATCCCAATTTTAGCTTTTTTTAAGCTTTGAATTGACCAAAATATACGAAATTTCTTACTTTTTGCAAATGATTAAATCTAGTATGTTTGACTGATTTTAAGCTTTGAATTGACCGTCATTTTAGTTGTTGCAATTCTTTTCGTTTCTTTTTTATGTTTATAGATTGGACCAATTGATGCATTGGCCATGGCCTAAAAAACATTTTAAAAGGTTTCAAAGGTCTACTTATTTAATAGTTATGTACAATTGACTTCATAATGAAATTTATTTTTGTGTAATCTTCTTAACCTGTATTGGCATGAGACTCTTGATTTTTATTTAAATATGACCGAATCACTATTTAATTTTTTATTTCATTATCAAATTAATTTTGACTTATGTCAAAGTTACCCGAAAATAAACTAATATTTAATAACAATTTATGAAGTAAAAAAGAAATATTAATATGATTAGCTCACATATGTATATATAATTTTAGGATCTAGATTGTTCTCTATCCAAATCTACATCCATCAATTCTAAATTCTATTTCAATATTAGTGTGCATTCGACCATATCTAGAATGAATAATGACAGGGATAGGCCCACAAGGACCACGGCCCACCATGAGTAAACCCAGGCCCACCATTTAGACCCCATTACACAACTCGGCTAGTAAAACCAGTGCAATTTGGAAATAGCCCAAGCGAAAAAGGCCAGTGATGTTCGGACACGTGGCGGATGCAGAACAGGCCATGTCAGCAGACAAAGATCTGCAAAGTTATTCCCACAGCACATCACCATTAATGCAACCCATCACCGCATTTATTGCGACAACACCCCTCGGTAGGAGCAGCCCCCTCACCTGAGCAGAGGCGAACCACGGCGCAAGCTTTCGGCAAAAAGGTCAGAACGACTAAGACAGCAAAATGATTACCAGAGGATATAAGCAAAGCTCGAAGACAAGAAGAAGGTTAAGTTTTCCATCTCCTATCTCTCTCTCTCTCTTTCTACATTTCTATCCATCACCTTCTCTAATTCACACACCGGAGGGTTCGCCGGGGGACTACCCCGTTCCCCGATTGAACTTGTTTGCAGGTTATCCAGTGGGCTTGAGGAGCTGGGATCGGTCTAACCCATCCACGAGGACTCATCAGTATTATCGATTGGCGTCTGTGGGAAGCGGTTTAGTCCGTCGCGATTGTGTTCATTGCCGCCGGAGACCCTTTCCCAGCAACCTAGTTCACCTCATCCGTTACGTGCATGGTAACGACCAGATCCATGGCTTCCCACTATAACGCTGCCGATCACCAAACCGACCCTCCCAATCCCAACAACCCACCACAGTACTTCATCGACCTCACCAACAGCATCAACCGTATGGCTGAGCAAAACCAGGCCTTAATCAACGCTCTGCTCCAACGAAACCTCCCTATTCCTCCACCACCTCCGGATATTCCACCCCATCCAGAACAAGTCCCAGGCCATACTGTCCCACAACCCAATCCTCCCAACTCGGGGGGCTTGCAACCCCCTCACCCACATATACATCCTCCTCCTCCACCCCCACGTCCTTCAGTCATGGCCCCAGCTCCCGAGGGAGAAGCTAGCAGCGTCCAACATCTATCTCCCTCTGGCGGTGACAACATTCCCCTTTGGGACGCTGAACTTCGAGCCATGAAACTCCAACTCCAAGGGGTCGTGCAAAACATCCAACACAAGACCTCTACCACAGCAAACTCCCCTTTCGTCGCCTCCATCCGAGACAAACCTCTACCCCCCAAGTTCAAAATGCCTACCATCGACCCCTTTGACGGAACAACCGACCCCGTCGACCACCTGGAAACCTACCGTACACTCATGATCCTCCATGCTTTCCCCGACGAAATCATGTGCCGAGCCTTTCCCGTGACTCTAAAGGGATCGGCTCGGCTATGGTTCAACCGATTGCCACAGTCTCTCTACATTTCAACACCTTAGTGACTCTTTCTGAGCCACTTCATTGGAGCCCAACGCCCGGCGACGTCCGTGACCCAACTCCTCAACATCCGCCAGACGGAGAGTCACTACGCGACTTTGTCACTCGCTTCAACCAAAGCCTTACAAGTTCTTGAAAATGACGATAAGGTCATCCTCACGGCCTTCATGGTGATCTGCGATCATCCGATTTCCTCTTCTCTCTCTCCAAGAACCCCCCGACATCCATGGCAGCCTTGCTCTCCAAAGCCAGTATATGAACGCCGAGGACTCTCTAGCCGCTCGGCGGGACTCCACAACTAAATATCTGACCCCCAGAGAAAAAAAAAGACCAAGAACCCAAAGAACACCGGTCTCATAACCAAACATCCGCTATCTTGCCGACCCCCTCGTCGATCGGCCGGCCCGAACCAGACCCCCCGGTTGGATCGCACAATATACCCCTCTCAATACACCCATAGAACAAGTTCTTAACCAAATCCAACGGGACTACCCTCAAGTGGCCTCTTCCTCCACGGAACCCTCCAACCAAAAGACCGGTCCAAATATTGCCGCTTCTACGGGATCATGGCCATAACACCGACGCAGCGCATCGACCTCAAAGATCAAGTAAAGACCCTCATTACGCGGCGCTGGCCGATTCACAGATACCCGCCCTCAGCAGAGACAAAGGACCGAGCCCCACAGAGACAACCGCAGGCATACCCCTCAATGGCGACCAGTTCAACCAGACCAGGGACATGATCGACCCCACCAACAACCTCGGCCTCAAGGTAATCCGCCTCCACCAGTTGGTGAAATCAGAGTTATTTCAGGTGGTCTTGCTTGTGGTCGACCGACCCCCCAAGCAACCCAAGCAGTGGACAGAGCCCATCACCTTCACGGACGCCGACTGCGCAGGCATCCGTTATCCTCACGATGATCCCCTTGTCATCTCCACTGTCCTCTCCAATTATAAAGTCAGACGAGTCCTCATTGACAATGACAGCTCGTCGGACATCATTTTCCCAAACTGTTTCCGCCAGCTGAAGATCGGGGAAGAAAGCTTGTCCCCACTCCAAACTCCTCTGGTTGGTTTTACCGGTGACCGGGTGACCTCTGTCGGCTCCATTGATCTCCCCATCACCATTGGGGAGTACCCACGGCAGACCACGAAGTTGCTTACTTTCCTTGTTGTCGACTGCCCCTCAGCTTACAACATCATCCTCGGCCGCACCGCCCTCAATGCCTTCCAAGCCATCACATCCACCTACCACCTTGCCCTCAAGTTCCCTACTGATTTTGGGGTCGGAACGGTGAGAGGAGAACAGACCGTCGCCAGAGAATGTTATGTTGCCTCACTCAAAGAGGTCAAACTGAAGGAGGCGATGATCATAGAAGGACTTGACGCCCGAGATGAGGACGAACTGATCAGAGGCGAACCTGTGGAGGAACTCGTCGAAGTTAACATCGATCCCACCAACCCACTCAAAACTGCTAAAATCGGCAGCCAACTGCCTTTCTTTTGTATTGCCAAAATTGCTGTATTTTCCTTTTTCAATACATAATACAAATACCGACTGAAGTTCCAACTTTCTATACTTCAACTGTCTGAATGTAGCTTCCATGAAACTTTTCTTTGCAGCGCCACCTTCAAACGCCTCGGCCAGACCGAGCACTTTCAAAAGCCTCAGTCCGACCTGAGCACCTTCAAAAGCCTCGGCCAAACCGAGCACTTTCAAAAGCCTCAGTCCGACCTGAGCACCTTCAAAAGCCTCGGCCAGACCGAGCACTTTCAAAAGCCTCAGTCCGACCTGAGCACCTTCAAAAGCCTCGGCCAGACCGAGCACTTTCAAAAGCCTCAGTCCAACCTGAGCACTTTCAAAGCCTCAGTCCGACCTGAGCATCTTCAAAAGCCTCAGTCCGACCTGAGCACCTTCAAAAGCCTCGGCGGGCCAAGAGCACTTTCAAAGCCTCGGTCAGGCACAGGCACCTTCAAAAGCCTCGGCCGGGGCCAAGGCACTTTCAAAAGCCTCGGTCAGGCTGAGCACCTCAAAGCCTCGGCGGGCAGAGCACTTTCAAAAGCCTCGGTCAGGACAGGCACCTTCAAAAGCCTCGGCCAGACCGAGCACTTTCAAAAGCCTCAGTCCAACCTGAGCACTTTTAAAGCCTCAGTCCGACCTGAGCACCTTCAAAAGCCTTAGTCCGACCTGAGCACCTTCAAAAGCCTCGGCCAGACCGGGCACTTTCAAAAGCCTCAGTCCGACCTGAGCACTTTCAAAGCCTCAGTCCGACCTGAGCACTTTCAAAAGCCTCAGCCAGACCGAGCACTTTCAAAAGCCTCAGTCCGACCTGAGCACCTTCAAAAGCCTCGGCCAGACCGAGCACTCAAAGCCTCAGTCCGACCTGAGCACCTTCAAAAGTCTCGGCCAGACCGAGCACTCAAAGCCTCAGTCCAACCCGAGCACTTTCAAAAGCCTCAGCCAGACCGAGCACTCAAAGCCTCAGTCCAACCTGAGCACTTTCGAAAGCCTCAGCCAGACCTGAGCACCTTCAAAAGCCTCGGCCAGACCGAGCACTCAAAGCCTCAGTCCGACCTGAGCACCTTCAAAAGCCTCTGCCAGACCGAGCACTCAAAGCCTCAGTCCGACCTGAGCACCTTCAAAAGCCTCGGCCAGACCGAGCACTCAAAGCCTCAGTCCAACCCGAGCACTTTCGAAAGCCTCAGCCAGACCTGAGCACCTTCAAAAGCCTCGGCCGGACCGAGCACTCAAAGCCTCAGTTCGACCTGAGCACCTTCAAAAGCCTCGGCCAGACCGAGCACTCAAAGCCTCAGTCCGACCTGAGCACTTTCGAAAGCCTCAGCCAGATCTGAGCACTTTCAAAAGCCTCGGCCAGACCGAGCACTCAAAGCCTCGATCCACTGAGCACTTTCGAAGCCTCGGCCGGACTGAGCACCTTCAAAAGCCTCGGCGGACCGAGCACTCAAAGCCTCAGTCCGACTGGCACCTTCAAAAACCTCGGCCAGACCGAGCACTCAAAGCCTCAGTCCGACCTGAGCACCTTCAAAAGCCTCGGCCAGACCGAGCACTCAAAGCCTCAGTCCGACCTGAGCACTTTCGAAAGCCTCAGCCAGATCTGAGCACCTTCAAAAGCCTCGGCCAGACCGAGCACTCAAAGCCTCAGTCCAACCTGAGCACTTTCGAAAGCCTCGGCGGCCGAGCACTCAAAGCCTCGATCCGACTGAGCACTTTCAAAGCCTCGGCCGGATCGAGCACCTTCAAAGCCTCGGCGGGCCAGAGCACTCAAAGCCTCAGTCCGACCTGAGCACTTTCGAAAGCCTCAGCCAGACCTGAGCACCTTCAAAAGCCTCGGCCAGACCGAGCACTCAAAGCCTCGGCCAGACCGAGCACTCAAAGCCCCAACCAGACCTGAGCACTTTCAAAAGCTTCAGTTAGAGCCAAACCTGAGCATTTTCACAAGCCACAGTCAGACCTATGAATGAAGACTCATAAAACAAAACAGTCAGTCATGGTCTGACGCTTAACCGCAATTTCAACATACTTTGACACTTAGTCATATTTTAAAGATGTCTTCCCATATCCCATTTGCAAATCACATCTTCAACATTGCATTTCAGTCTACTTCCATGCTCATTCAATTTGACACGTTACTTCCCAGATTCCCCCCACACTTAAACAAATTCGCTATTTCATTCTGTATTAGAAAATTCCTCATCCTATTCTGGCTTAGGTTTTGGCCTAATTTTAGTTTCACCTTGCTCTACTGCCTGGCACATGCATTTGCTGAAAACATCAGTGCACAAAATAATCACAAGAAAAACAAACCAAGATCAAACCAACACAAAGAGAAATATACTGGAATCATCAACTAGAACCATTTTATTCATTCAAAAACATGTGTACATCCATTTATTACAATACTTCAAAAAACAAAACGAAACAAAAAAGATGTATACAAGGAGGAAACAAAAACTCCTAAGCCTATTTATCATGCGGATCACTCCTCCTCCTCGCTTGAAACGAGGTCAGCTTCTTCAATCCCCTCGTCCAGCGGGGTCTGGGCTACGTCATCTTCTCCAATCACCACACTACTCAGGTCTAAGTCTGGAAACAGCTCTTCAGCCTTGCGCTTGAACATCTTCCAACCACTGTCCCAGTACTCAGCCATTTCGTGCTTGTAGTAGTCAGATTCTTTGAAGCGCTAATGATTTGAGACTCTGTCCTCACTCCGGACTTATCACGATGACCCGGCACCCCAGACCCCACAAATTTGGCGGCATTGCATCAATCGCCATCTGAAACTCCGGAGACCCTTTGAATTGAGTAACAGCTGCAACACAAAGGTCAGGATAGGCTGCCCTTTCTGAGGCCGCTTTCACCTTCTCCTCGTTCAGCTCCTTTTGAAGGGCCTCCTTGTCAGCTGCAGCTTTGGCTCTCTCAGCCTCCAGCTCCCTCCTCCAGACCTCCCCCTCTGCAGCCAACTTTCCCCTCTCTGCTTCAAATTGTTTCAGCAGGCTCTCCCTCTGCTCCAGCCCCCTAGCGCGCTCATCCTCCACCTCCTTTTGCAGAGCCCCAGCCTTCGCATTTGCATCATCCTTCTGCCTAACGAGTTTTTTGTTGTCGCTCATGGCCTCCTCATGCCGCTCGACTGCAATGGCGCATGCTCTTTGGGCCTCCTCCACTTTCTTTTGCTCTCCAGAAAGTTGGAATTCCAGCGACACCACCCGGCGGCGTGTGTCTTCTAGATCCACTTTGACTGTTTGCAGCTCGGCATGGGCAGTTTTCCACTCTGCACTCTCCTTCTTCAATTTGCTTGACTCTACCTTGGCTTTGATCGGTCTTCACCTTGGCGGACTTTCCTCAGTGAGCCCTGCTTGGGTAGTTACATCCATATGGGCGGGGCATAACCCCCTAAATAGGTCGGCCTCGTTGAACCCAGAGGTGGCCTTGTGCCGTCTACAATCTTGACTAGACGGTCTGCCCCAGCCCTGGCTGGGATCTCCTCCCCTCGGCCTTCCGCCCACGCGTGCATGATAAATCGCTGCCCCCAGACCAACTTCTCCTTCCAGGGGTGCGACCCCCCTTTTGATCTGCTCTCTCCCACTTGGCTCCGTTGTAGTCGGCCCAACTCCCACTTGCATCGTTGGGGCGACCTTCACAGCCTCCAGTGTGGGAGAGACCCCACCTACTTCTGGAATGTCTTGGACTGCAGGAGTCTCCACCACAACTGGGATCTCCTTCAACTTCTTGGGCCCAGACTGCCCTGCAGACTCTTCTGGAGCACTTCTCTTCTTCTTCTTCTTCTTCAGAGCCTCCCCCTCCTTCTTGGCCCTCTCCTTCACAGGGTCCACAGGGGGCTTTCGTGGCTCAAAGGTGGTTAAATCCTTCTCCCCCAATGGCTTTGGCCGAGGCCTGATCCTCTCCTTCGCAAGTGGCCGGGCAGGTCGGTCGTCCTGAGCCTTCTGGAACCTAGCAGCTCGGGCAAGAAGGGCTTGATCCTCAGCCTCCTGCGCCTTCCTCCTCGCCTCCAACTCTGCTCGGTCCAGATCTCCTCCGGTCGGCTGAGGACCCAGCCCTGTCTCAAACAACGCTGACGGCTGTACCAGCTCGTCCCACCTAACCTTCTCATTTTCCCTCCATTCTTTCACCCTTTTCACCCTCTCCTCCGCCTCCGCCCCCAACTTTGCCTCCACCGTCTTGAATGGCACCTTCCAAATGGTGCGCACCCCAACCCCTCCGTTGCCAGAAACATAGAACCACCGCGTACGCCAACCCTTGTCGGCGTGGCGGACTCACCGGCCTTCCCCACCGCTGAAGTGTGACCCACGTTTCTTGCTGACCAGAGGCTTTGTAGCAAGCGAAGAAGTCCTCCACTGTCATTCCCCTCCCCTCATTCGCCTTCCCCACGCTTTTCGCCGCAGGCGGCCACGATTTTCCAGCGTTGGGCATCAACTGGCCCGGCGCTACTTCCAGGTGGTTGAGCACGTCCACCACTATTTGGCGGCGGCGGCTCGGTCCCCCTTGAGCCTCCTCATATAGAGAACTCCCGGCCTTTGTCCCATGGCCTCTCCGTTGATGTTGGCAACAACAACTCCGCCTATTTGGAATCTGGTACTTCTCGCGGATAGCTTCCAACTCCGCCTCAGTTACCGTCGATTTGTCCGTCTTTGTGTGCCAATGATCTGGCCCCACCTCACTAATCGGCGTCGGGGCTGCCACCAAGGTGGAACCATGAAAACGCCTCGTCGATTCCCCCACCCTCTCCGTCCTGTACTGTGCAGCTAATTCCTCCGCGTCGTCATCCCCCAATGGATCTACCCTCACAATTGCGGTCTCTTCGTTAGCCATTTCTAGGCAGTGTTTGAGAATAGCTTCTGATGCAGGTGCTAAGAAATTGAAGAAATGCCTCAATGGAGTATCGTGAGCGACAAAGGAACTAATACTTGCAGCGTTTTCAGTTTTTGTAAAGAAGTAGGTGAATCGTATGATGCCAAAAGCCCACGGTTTGCCCGTATTCCAAGGGTCCAAATTAATTTTCGCCAGTTTGAAAACCTTTCAAATCATCCGCCAAAACTGTATCATCAATGCCCATAATAATGCCCTGACGTTTCACTTCTCATCTAACGGTTGACCTTTCCCTTCCCCCAAAATTTCGCCACGTGTATGGCCCAGATGCACTGACTTCTGCCCTCACCTTGTCTTTTCCACTTCAAATCGCCGCGTGAACACGCCGCCTCTTGAGCCCCGTGCTCTTCCGCTCGGCCACCTTCGCGGTCGACCTCTCCCGCTCGGCCACCTTTACGGTCGGCCTCATCCGCTCGGCCACCTTCGCGGTCGACCTCTCCCGCTCGGTTACCCTCACGGTCGGCCTCACCCGCTCGATCGCCCTCACGCTTGGCCTCTCACGGTCGGTCTCTTCCTACAGGTCGGACTCATCCCTCCTATTATTATTCCCTTCGTTGGACTAAAGCTGCACTCGGGAATGGGGGACTACTGACAGGGATAGGCCCACAAGGACCACGGCCCACCATGAGTAAACCCAGGCCCACCATTTAGACCCCATTACACAACTCGGCTAGTAAAACCCGGTACAGCTGGAAGCCAACTGAGCAGAAAAGGCCAGTGATGTTCGGACACGTGGCGGATGCAGAACAGGCCATGTCAGCAGACAAAGATCTGCAAAGTTATTCCCACAGCACATCACCATTAATGCAACCCATCACCGCATTTATTGCGACAACACCCCTCAGCCGGAACGACGCCCCCTCACCCTGAACGAGACGAACCACGGCGCAAGCTTTCGGCAAAAAGGTCAGAACGACTAAGACAGCGAAATGATTACCAGAGGATATAAGCAAAGCTCGAAGACAAGAAGAAGGTTAAGTTTTCCATCTCCTATCTCTCTCTCTCTCTCTCTCTCTCTCTACATTTTTGTCCATCACCTTCTCTAATTCACACACCGGAGGGTTCGCCGGGGGACTACCCCGTTCCCCGATTGAACTTGTTTGCAGGTTATCCAGTGGGCTTGAGGAGCTGGGATCGGTCCAACCCATCCACGAGGACTCACTGTATTATCAAATAATTATTTACATATTTCAATTTTATGTAATTTTTCTACCTATATAACATGACCCATATATATATATATATATTAAGTTAAATAAATATTTTTTTCTTATGAATGCAGTGGAATCAACATTATTAAATGCACATGTAACCTATTATTTTATATTGAGTCTCTCCCTCTCTCGTGTATATAAGTACCAAGACGTGTGTGTGTATGTTTCAAAGTTGGAACATAAAATCCATTCTTCAACCTTCCATAATCTTTCTTCTTCTATCACTATATATATTTGCAGATATTTAAGTATGGTTGTGCCATCTCCGACTCCATTTCGGACCAGGAAGGCAAGGGCTGTGGGAATTCCCATTATTGACCTCTTTCTTGAGAGGTCTGTGTTGTCTGAGAAAATTGTGCAGGCATGTCAAGACTATGGTTTTTTCAAGGTGGTCAACCATGGTGTTCCCATGGAGATCATTGCAAGAATGGAGAAGGAAGGGAGTGATTTTTCATAAAACCGCTTCGAGAAACAACAACAAGCGCGAACTGCCTAGTCCATTTGGTTATGGCTACAAAAATATTGGCTTCAATGGTGATGTGGGTGAGCTTGAGTATCTTCTTCTTCACACAAACCATCTCTCCATTTCTGACATATCCAAAGCTATCTCCTCTATTAACCCAACAAAGTTCAGGTAATATTATTATTATTATGTTACTCATATGTCTATGTCATTAGCATGAAAAAATTTAAGTATATAGAATTTGATCATAGAATCAGCGATAATTTTCTTGCTTGATATGAGTCCTATTAAATGTGTCTTTTATTTCATTTAAAAGGATTGTCTCAAGTGTTATAATCAAATTTTCATGAATCTAGAAGAACATAATTGCTATATAATCTTGTTCATGACTATCTCATTCTTAGTTGGTATGTATATCTCTCTATTGCAATTTTGAAGTGCTCCTAAATAAAAATGGAAATACTATGAATCTTACTTAAATATTTTGAATTTATCTTAAATGAGAGTTGTGTGATTAAGATTAAATTGGTGTGGTGTAAAATATATATGTAAATTAAATTTTAAATCATAATATAACAATTTTAAATAATTTTTAAATAATTAAATTTGAATTTATAGTATTAACGGATTAAAAAACAATTATTTACGCGTTGACTAAAAGTCATCAAATAATGTTGAAGAGAAGCCACTAGTCTATTTTCGGTTTCAACTTCTTTTCAATGCCAATAGTTATTGTACTTAATATTCCGATGTACCCTTAAAAGGAAAATGATTTGTCCCCCTAATTTTTTCCCTCCCGAATCCCCCAAAATCACAGAGGAGAGAAAGAGAGGGGAAAGAGAAGAGAGGGGAAGAGGAGGCCTCTGCCGCTCTGTCGATCATGAGCCTCCGCCGTCGCCTCCAAAGTCATGATCCCGTCATCCCCCTCGCCCGCCTCCGCCTCCGCCCCATTTGTTGGGCCCCCTCTAGTCCCTCCTCCTCCTCCCCCTCCTCCCTCCTCCTGCTTCTTCTTCCATCTTCTTCTTCGTTTTTGATTTTACCAAAAAAAAAAAAGAAAAAAAAGAAAAGGCAAAAACGACGTCATTTTTGCCTTTAGGGAAAGACTGGGGGCTTTGTTTTTACGGCGTAGCATTGCTCAAAATAAAAATAAATATACATGTATATAAGATTCTAGAAAGGAAAGTTAATTTGTATCACCAACCAAAAAAAAAAAAAAAAACCTAAATCTCATTTTGAAAGGTTCATCATCAACTAGATAAAAATTATAATTTTTTTTTTGAAATTTAAAAATAATTAAGAAATTTGTAAATTTCTTAAAGATATGATAATTATAGATCAGTAATTTTCAACTTTGATGATTTTTCCAATTCAGTATTCTTAAGAAATAAAATGAAATTTTCAATTTCATTTATAAAATAAAATGAAAAAATCAAAATATCATTATGACAAAGGGCGACGTCATATTTTTTTGCAATGTATAGGAGGTTTAGGGCTAGAGCAGTAAATTATCCATAATTTATAACTAGCATTTTATTTAAAAAGTTCATGTTTTGCTCAAAGTGTTCCAATTTAACTGTTATATGATCAAACTTAACTCTTATATGATGATATCTACATATAAAATGAATATAAATTATATCTTAATTTTTTAAAAATAAAATTTTGAGTAAAAATTATGATCACTAAGCATTGTTAGGCCAAGAGATATTGAATATAGAATACTATTCATTCAACAATCGAAATCTCAAAACTAGAGGTTTTGGACTAGTGGTTATATAGCACCACTTTTTAGTGTGAGATTTTGAATTTAACTTCTATATAGGGTTATTAAACGAATCAAGTACTTGAATTTGACTAATTAAAAATTTATTTGAGATCGATTCGTTATGTAAAGAAATTGAGTTTGAACACAAATTTAAACCTGTTAAGTTTTCAAACAAAGTTTGAACAGCCTACTAAATTGCTTGATAAACTTATATGTACTATAAAAAATTAAATTACGTGAGCTCGATTTGTGTTTAGCTCATTAAAAACTCATTTGAGATCAAATTGTTACATAAATAAGCGAAGTTTGAATATAATTTTAAGTTTTTTAAATTATCAAAACAAATTTGAACAACTTACAACTCGGTTCATTTTCAGCCACTCTTATGAAGAGAAATTTAATACAATATGTGATGGTATTTATCTGTCCCCATTGTCCCCATTATAAAAGTTATACGTAATAGTTAATTTTTTTTTTCCAAGTTTACCTATTATAAAAAAGAAAGAAAGAAAGGAAATCTCATATAAGATCATGAGAATTTTTAATTTTATTTTATTCAAAGGTCATGAGTTAAACATGAATTATTACCTGACAACAAGTATACAAGTTCATGTGAGTTTATTTTATTTTATTTTTTTGATTCAAAGGCCATGAGAATTTTTTCTGAAAGGGAATTATTACCTGAAAAGTATACAAATGAGATTGACATGAGATCTTGGTAAGTTCAAAAAGAAATTAAAGAGAAAAAAATTAAAAACCTTGTAAACTACTTATAGATTAAAATAGCTAAAGGCTCAGAAATTATATCTAGAGTCTTACTCTGAAAATTAACGTAGGATTTAAATTTAACTTTTATGTGGTAGGAATTATATTTAAAATGAATTTAAATGATATTGAATTTTTAAAATAAATAATATTACTGATTATAGGTACATTTGTCCTGGGTAAAGCATTGCACATGCATTGCTTTAACTTTATGGATTATTTCAAGTCCATGCAGTGATGGCATTGGAAAAAATTGAAGTGGTAGTACAATAACAGAGTAGAAAGAAATAAAAAACTTAAGGGCAAATTACAAACACCCCTTTGAGATTTGGTGAAAATATAAATTTTTTTCTGAAGTTTGAGAAATTACATCCCACCCTCTGAGGGTCAAATTTTCATAATAAATTAGGGGGAAATCTGTATGAAAATAAAAACCCAGTGGATAATTTGTTATGAAAATATAAACCTCAGAGGGTGGGATGTAATTTTTTAAACCTCAAGAGGAAATCTGTATTTTTACCAAATCTTGAGAGGGTGTTTGCAATTTGCCCAAAACTTAAGTACAATAATAGTGTCAGAAACAAATCAAAATCAAAATCAAAGATAGAGATTGAGCCTCCATGTATTGCGGTATGTGTCCTTTACCAATTTTGGATAGGGAGAGGGGGACCTCTGCCTTGAACATTTTTTCCAATTAAAGAATTTCCAAGCTGGCGATGATCATGAAAATTCTGACATTTTTCTAAGCTTAAAATCCCTCAGATATTTTATCCTCTTCTACAATTCTCCTTTTTATTTTACTAATTATAATAAATAAATAAAATAGGAGAGCTCAATTCATTGTGATAGTCTTTTATAAGCATAATTACAAGAGTTCCTATTTACAAGAGATTCAGAACTAGAACTAAAACGAGACGAGGAGAGACATGGTTGGACCCCTAGTCCCACCAACATCCTCCTGAAGAGCTAAAGTTGGGATATGAGAATCACATCACTCTCACAATGACTCGAACCTAAAGTTTATATGTTGGCTAAACTCACGAGGTGTTGAAAGAGCCCTATGTTACGATAATGAAATATAATCCTTTGGTAGTAGGGCCGTCACTTTGTGTTAGTATAAACTATGCTAACATATGTGGTATTTAATACTTTGTTATTGAAGTATTAGGCTTTTGGAGTAAAATTATATGACAAGTAGCACACGACTCTCTAAAACACCTCAATAATTTTATGTGACATAGATGCTGAGAAATTATCAATATTTCCTATTCTTCCTATGGTGTAGAGTTTGAAATGAATTTTACATCTGACAGTTGCGCTGTGAATGATTATATACAAGCGGTTAGGAGCTTGACATGCGAGATGTTAGATCTAGTGGCGGAAGGTCTATGGGTTCCAGACAAATCCGTCTTCAGTAGGCTCATCGGAGACGTCCATAGTGATTCATGTTTCAGGCTCAATCACTACCCTCCTATGGAAAACTGTAGGGAATGGGATCCATCTCCAAAGCTTAATGCAAACACTCGTATGGGGTTTGGAGAGCATTCTGATCCTCAAATCTTGACCATCTTGCAATCAAACGATGTTGAAGGCCTTCAAATTTGTTTACATGATGGGTTATGGGTCCCTGTCACTCCTGACCCCACTGAATTTTGCGTGTTTGTGGGTGATGTTTTACAGGTTAGTAATATATTCATTTTTATTATTTTACCCATATTCAGTATGCAATTATTATTTATTTTTTATATAGAAATTATGTTTGTATGACATTTTCATTAACTCCCATTAAGCTTGACAAGTCAAAACTATGAAACTAGAAAGAAAAAAATACTCCCAAAATGAAATATATGAACTAAATTTATTTTAAATATGATTCATACTACATTAATATAAACTTATATCATACATTTTATTTTCGGGATACTTTTTCATGGCACATATCTTTTCCAATTTTGTTATTGACATATTCCTAATTGATGTTGGCAATGAAAGGCTATGACAAATGGAAAGTTTGTGAGCGCAAGACACAGAGTAATAGTAGCAAACTCAGTGAAACCCAGAATGTCAATGATATATTTTGGGGCTCCACCCCTCAATGCATGGATCTCTCCTCTTCCAAAGATGGTATCACCCCAAAAACCAAGTCTCTACAAACCGTTCACTTGGAGTGAATTCAAGAAAGCTGCCTACTCTCTACCTTTGGGAGATTGTCGTCTCAACCGTTTTAAAGATTCTCTTCAAATGAGTCTAAGAACACAGAAACTATAGTCACAAAATATGACACATAATTTATATTAATGGACAAAATTTTTTAAAAGTGGATCTAATCCCTTCATATCAAATTCTGTAAAATCTTATCTATTTATGTGTATTCTGTGTTTAATTTTTGTGTTCATAACTGAATTATATATATGTGTGTGTGCGTGTGTGTGTGTGTTTGATAGAAGTTAAAGGAAGGGTGTGTCTGAATTATGATGGCAGGGGAATTTTGTGTGCTCCAAGTGCTTCGGCTGTGTATTTATGTGTTTTTTTCATTATGCTTCAAGTGGGAAATGATTTGTGCTTTTACATGGAAAAAAAACTATAGTGTGAGTTTGGATCAATAGAAATAAAGATTCTTTTCCTCAATACGTACAATGACCTTTTGCGTTGGATTTCGCCCTGAAGAAAATGCTTTTGTTGCTCCTCCTCTTCTTCTTCTTCTACTTTTTTTTTGGTTTTTTGTTTTCTCATTTGGTCAATAAATTTGAAGCACAGTAATGTTATGAACTAAGTGAATTTGTTTTTTTTTCAAAAAAAACTCTGAAAAAACAATGTGTTGTTGTGATTTGTTTAAATATGGGTTCCATTGTACAATAAGGGAAAGAGTTCGGCAATTTTTTTGTTGCTTTCTTTTTTTTATTTTTTTTTTCCTTCTTTTTTCATTAGTGAAATTTTTACAAATATCTTTAAAATTTATTTATACTTTTTAGGTATTTTTAGACCAAACTAGAATACTCTAATTTTTTTAAAACCAAATTTGAAAAAAGTCCATGAAAAACAAGGTAAATAGTGTTTTTTTTTTCCCTTCCGTCTTAGTGAACTTTTTTCAAAATTCACTCATTTTTTATTATTGATTTTTTTTTGGTGTTCTAAAAGGACCTAAAAACTAAAAAATTGATCTAAAAGGACCTAAAAACTTAAAAAATGATTTTTTTTTTTTATAAAAAATTTAAAGGCAAATATTTTTTAAAAAATTAGATACCAAATGATGCCTGAGAAATGCTATAAAATAAAAATAAAAATAAAAATTATAGAAAAATGTATATGCAATGATGGGATGAATTTGAGTCCCCTCACTTGAAGAAAAAAAAAAGTTGATTATTTCATGAAGAGTTTTGTATAAAAATTCTATTATTGGTTAGAAAACTTCATTTAGAAATTAGTGAAACATATGGGATAATTCTACATGTCAAGAATGATTAGAGAAAAATAAAAGTCATTTGTTAGGAGTAGTAACCATTAGAATCTGTATTGGGCTTATTTCCATGGCAATCACATTTCAAAGGCCCATGGTCTTTCTACAACAGTCATTATGTCTTTGTCATGAAACAGGCTGTGAGCCGAGTCGGCAAAATTGGGCTTCCTAGCCCATGAACCTAGCTACTTGCTCTGGCGCACAAATTACAATAGATATCATGGTTCTAGAAGGTGGCGACACATTGTTATGTGGATCAATATTAAAATTCATTCTAAATATATAGTTTTTTATATTAAATTTAATTTGTATACATTTTCTTAAAAGTGATTTAACCATTAAATTACTTAGTTAAATATCGCAATTTTTTAAAGGCCAAGAATGAGAAAAACTCATTTTACTAGTAATATGTAAGTTTGAAATCTTAAAAAAAAAAACACAAAACACAAAACAAAAATACGTATTTATCAAAAAAATAAAACTACATCGATCACATTTGCCTTTGTTTGTTGCTAGCATTCATTCATATCAACTAATCAAGTAAGTTGAGGTTATTAGAGAGTTACTCGGTCTTTAATTTCATTTTAGGATTACTTGAGGTGCATTTAAACTTGTCAAATACTCGGTCTAAAAAAAAAAAAAAAAAAAAACTAATTAAGCAAGTTGGTTTTAATTAAAGGTGTAGTGATAATCAAAGCTGTTGTTGTTGATGTAACCTTCTTCACCACCATCATAATATAGCATGGTGTCTACTGATCCCCAACCACTACCACCAGCAGCAGCTAACGGGGAGGCATTTCTATACTCCATAGCTTCTTCTTCTTCTTCTTCTTCTTCTTCTTCAGCATCATCAAACATGTCCTGTTCACAACAAGCATTATTGAAGCCACTAATATCCGATGTCAGTCCAGTGCCCCCGAAACAACCTCCCCAATCTGTTAAACTTGAAATATTGAGCCAGTTATTCGCCAACACATGATCATTATCACAATCAGTGAAAACTAATTGTTTCTCCAAGAATTGTTGCTGCGATGATGAAGCGATCATCCATGTCTCTGTTGCGGAGGAGTCATGCTCGGCCATGGAACTTAATGCGTCTGATTCGGCTTGGATTTGATCCACCAATCTGGGCAGCAAAAAGTTTCGAATTGTGCCTCTGAACTCATTACTGTTTACGTCGCAATTAAGTTGCTTTGCTTGCTTCTGAATTCTTGTTCTCCAATAGTTCTTTATCTCATTGTCTGTTCTTCCCGGTAACTGCTGAGCTATCTTCGACCACCTTCCAACATGTCAATAAATTTTTTTTAAAAAAGACAAATTACAGTGATTTTTATATGTATAATTTTCTCAAAAATATATAAATATGAATACCGATTTCCCCAACGCAAGTGGAGGTGGAGAATGAGGAACTGTTCTTGAAGGGTGAGGTTTCCGCGTCTGACATCGGGACTTAAGTAGTTCAACCACCTTAATCTGCAGCTCTTTCCAGTTCGATTCAAACCTGTTTTTGTTTTATAAGTTACTCAGATGCTAAAAATAAACATATATAGGCAGATGGAAGGGAAGTGAAGTAAAAATGATATTTTCATCGGCTAATATAAACTGCATGACTGATACTGATACGTATTTTGATACTGTTATATAAAATTATGATGACGGGGGATAATACCAGCACATTGAGCGACAGAGTTCCAAGGGCCTTCACCGTAGATGGTAATATAATTGATGAGCTTCGAGTCCTCTTCTTCAGTCCATGGACCTTTTCTAATAAACTCCATTATATAAGAGTATCACTTCTTCACTCACAGAGAGGTAGGGGTTATGGAGTTTAGAGAAGACTGGTTGGTTCCTTGGAGTTTCGAGTATCACGTTGTGAAATTTTATAGTCGGAGAGGACGTACAATTTCTGTGAACTATGGATTGGATGGTACGTATTTGGGAGTCTATTATTTCCAAAAATTAAATATTCTTCAACGGAGATGATATACAAGTACATTTTTTAGATTCGGTGATATGTTAAGAATCTAATTGATTAATAATTAAAGAATTTTTAACCATCAATCAATCAATCATATTATTGATAATGAGGTATCGTTTGGCATACGCTTGTTTTAGTTTAAAAGTAAAAAAGTTTTAAAAAAAATCAAAAAGCCTAAAACTTATTTCAAAAAACCAAATATTTTATTTTTACCCTACTTTTTGCACATATTTTTATAAAAAATCAAAAAGTCATTTTAAACATATTAGTTTTTTTACCTCATATTTTAGTCAAAAAGTCAAAAAATTATTAAAATAGTCTGTTCCTAAACGAGACCTGAATTTAAAAAGTGGGTCTAATTTTTGGACCTGAATTACAAAACTCATTTCTTAATTATAAAAATGTTACTGTTACAATATTTAATATTCTAATTACTTTTATAAAATAGAATATTATAATTTTTATATTGGATTGGCTTCTGAATCCATAGTAGAGTGGAGGTGTTGTTGGGTTATGTGAGGTATACATGAACTCAATTTAAACGATTTGAATTATTTATTTTATTGGATTATGTTTTCACATTAATTATAATAAAAATTAAATTAATTCAATAACCTGGCCTACAATTCTATCATAACAAAACATAGATGGAGAGGAGTTGGACAAAAAGAAAATTGCTTAATTTCTCAAACAATTGTCCAAAAGATAAATGGAGAGTACATGAAAGACACATGTTTATGTGATTATCAAATATTATTTAAGATTAAAAAAATGTATATTTTTAAATAAATAACATTTGATAAGTATGTATATTACTAGTAATTAAGTAGTACTTTAAGTATTCTGATGTACTTAAAAAATATTATATATTTTTTGAAAATTAATGGCCATCAAATTTCCTTCATGTACTTAAACTTTTTTTTGTTCTCATTCAGAGACTAGAATTTATATTATATTTTTTGCTTGGGTGAGAATGAAATATTATAAGTAAAGCAATCTTATGGAATAATAGTACTTGATGTTATACATTAATTAATACAGGCTAAGAAAACCAATCCAAAAAAGTTTTTTAAAAATTTGTTTTGACGAATAGATATGCTACAGCAAATATGTGGAAACGAAAAATAGGTATCATATTCTTTCTTCTTTTTTGAATTCACAAAGTCCATTATTCAAATTATTCCTTCCAGCTTTTTGAATGAATTTTTGAAAAGCTCAAGAGCTTTTTGAAATATATCTTGACTTTAATTATTCAATACATTAGACTATCATAATTATCTATCCCTAATTTTCTCTCAAGGTAAATACAAGTTCCTCAGCAAGAAACTCTTTGATGTTGCAAATTTACAATTAATATTTGATCCTTTTTTTATGGAGATGAAACTAAAACTACGGTTTATTAACCCCTCTATCTCCTTTTTCTTTAAAAAGAAAATAAGTCTACAAACACATAAATCAATCACAGAATAAATACGGAGAATATTTTTCATTGCCGGGAACTATTTTTGATGAAATTTGAATATGAATTAATAGGTTTGTAAGGATAAATTATACCAAAAATTACAGGGGACAAAGAATTATATATTAAGATTATTGAGATAAGTTATCTTATAGGAAAGTATTAAATAGAGGAAGTTATTATGCTTGGTGAGGATGAGATAAAAAAATAAAAAAAAAATTTACAATTGGATGAAGGAGAAAAATAATTTGGAGATATGCCTAATCCCTTAATGCTACAATTTCAATTAACATTATTTATTCCTCATTTAATCCTTCACACTAATATTAAAATTATTGCTAAACAAAAATCACTAAAAAATATATCAGACCCAATGTTCCTCCTCATCCCTTATCCCCTTCCTTATAGCAACTCTAATAATGAAAGTCAAGAAGGCTTCGTCAACATCATTATTTGACTTGTTACAATTTAATGAAGTCATTTATTGCAATATCACTCCAATGATTATTATGTTATTTTGGTACAGTCGATGCTCATTTTAAATTTTGATCATTGAATTTTCTCTCAAAAAAATCTAGTGATCGTGATCGTCCTAGTGATGAGGTAAATTGGTGCCGAATTCGGCACAAATCACAAGATTTGGCTTTGTCAAAATTTAACTCAAAATTTGATAGTTTTTATTTTTATTTTGTATGAAGACATAATTAAAAATGAATTTGGTTAATTTAAGAAGTTAATACATTATTAGAGTTGCTCTTATCTCATCATCATATAACGAGTTTGTTTGGAATAATTTAATTAAGCTGCTTCTAATTTTTTTTTTTTTTTAATTCTAAAAGTGTTTGCCAAGTTATTTGATACTAAATTTACTTATAACTTATTATGTAGATAAAAATAATTTAAATAAATTATCTAAAAATTATGAGAGAAATATTTTTAATTTTTATTTTTAATTATGAATTTTTAACTTATTATAAGTTACTATAATTTTTACCTAGTGTTTGATTATGTAATCAAGTTATGTTCTTTTCCTTTTTTTTTTTTTCCTTAAAGTTGTCTTCTATCCTCAATGGGCAAGCCTTTTCTTAAAGTCATCTTCTATCCTCAATGGGCAAGCCATGATACTTTTGACAGGAAGACTATGTTTGTTTAACGGCATGGGAGGAGGGATTGGATTGTTATCACAGTAGTTCTCACCCATAACTTGTTTGGTTATAATTTAGGAGGGGAGAGTAGTAGTCTGAGGGGCTTAATAATCCTCTTAATAGAAGGATTAATTTGACTGAATTTTGGATGAGATTAATAAAATAATTAGCGGATTGATTCTATTTTATTTAAAAAATTTATTTATTTTTATTTTTTTACCAAGTGCACTTATTTGTTTTAATATTTGTTTTAGTTTTTTTAATATAGAAATATTTTTATTTATTTATTTTATATAAAAATAATTTAACAATTCTATCACTAATCATCTCTCATACTATCATTATAACCAACATACTTTTACTTAATCCCCTTACTAACAATCTCCACATTAATAATCTCGTCACTAACCCTCTTCTCACTGACAATCACATTCGAACTAATCCGTCAAACAAACGTGGCCGAAGTTTTAACCCTTTTAGGAATGTTGCCATTCAAGTAATTGGAGTCAACGGCTTCATTTGGAAAGTGAGTTGATTTTTTAACTTTTTAATTTTTTAGCTATTTTAGGTTGGGTTAAAAAGTTCGTTTAGGTCAAGCTTTTTGATTTTTATGTGAGAAAAAATAAAATGATTATTATTTAAATGTGATATTTTATTTTATTAATTTTTTAGTCTATTTTAAATCATGCCAAACGAGGGCAACGAGTCCCATAAAGTTTGGATAGTTCTTTGGTTGGTAATTGTATTTTAAAATTTTTTTTTGGGTAAATCATAAATACGCTTCTTAAAATTTGTTTAAAATACGATTTATCTTATATGATTCTAAAAATTACATCTTACCTCTTAAAGTTTTAATTTTATAACACATGACCTTTTTTTATTAATGAATCATCAAGTCAATTAACAGTTTTTAATAATGTCAAAATTTTATTTCAATTAATAATTCAAGTAATTTTATCATTTTATATAAGAGCAGTTAGAAAATTTTATTTTTTAATTAATTTTGCAAAATGTAAAATTCTAATAGGGGGATATGTGTAATTTTTTAAACTATATGGAGCAGTTTGTATTTTAAACAAATCTCAAAAAGTATGCTTATAATTTACTCTCTCTTCTTTTCTTTTTTTTTTTTGGTTAACTTCCTTTGTTTTTAGTGAGTTTTAAAAGAAATTTTTATCTTAAATTTTAAATTCTATTAAATTATATATATTTTAAAATTTACTATAAAAAATTCAAAAAAATAAAATAAAATAAAATTGTGATATTTTGAACCCCTCCCAAATCGATCCAAAAACGATTAATTTGATTTCTCACTCCAAATTGGGAACTGGACCAAAAAGACAAAACATAAAAGAATCTCTCTCTTTAAACATACCCTAACTTTACATATATTTATTTACTTACTATAAAAAATAAAACAATTCCACATCAAGCATTTTGCTTCAACAGAAAATTAATTCAATCAATTGAAGCAGTAATAGATTAGCATATGGATATATCCCATTTCATTTTTGTTAAGAGCAAAACACAAATTTAAACCAAAGGCTTAAAATTATTAACCCCGTATATCATTCAGTATAATCACCAACATCCTATTTACTTAGAGGGTTGCTATATGTCCTTACCTTACTTTTTAGGATCTCTCACTTCTTTGAACTCCTACCACTAAAATTACTCCATTCCTCATTTTTCTTTGGACCCCTACCATAATTCCAAATATACCCCTAACCCTTACTTTCTCTATTTTCTCTATTTACAAACTCTTATTGCTGCTGGCACCCCTTTCTGGCAGTGCCACTCCTTTCCTACCACCGCCATTCTTTTCTCTGCCCTCTTCCTGTCGCCCCAGCCCTTTCTCATTCCTCCGTCTTCATCTTCTTCTCACACACACACACACACACTCTCACTCATATATGTAGGTAGCTAGGATTGGAGATCTCAACGGAGACCTCTATGTTTGAGATCGTAGATCGCGACAGCGGCAGCGGCGGCTAGGTTTGAGATCTCAGATCGTGACAATGACAGAGGCGACTAGGGTTTGAGGAAAAAGAGGTCACATCCCTCTCTCTCTCTCCTTCACGGTGGCTAGAGTTTCATGAAGAAGTTGTGGTCGACAGTCTGGGTTGTAGTAGTGGCGAAATCACCAAGAATAGAAATAGAGGTCGCCTCTCTGACAGTTGACGGTGGTGGTAGGCAGTGATGGAATTAGGGTTAGGGTTTCAAGAAAAGAGGAGAATGGAAGGAAGAAGAAGAAAGAAGGTTATTGGTGAGGATGAAGATGAAAGTGGTGGCTACCGGCGGGAGTGAAAGTGGTGATGGGTTGGATGCCAGAAGCAAGGATCTCCTTATTGACTCTCCTCATTGACTCCCTACTTTATGGGCCGTTGGGTCCACTTTTGGACCAAATTTCGATGATCTGAACTGTTTACATTTTAGAATTTGTCATTTATATCATACCTGTAAAAAATCAAATTGATCGAATATCGAAAAAACTAAAAACCATTTATTAAAAAAATTTAATAAATAGTTTTATTGTTTAATAAATTTTTTGTTCACATGATTTTTGATATCCGATCGACTTGATTTTTTACAGATATGATATATATGACAAATTCTAAAATTTGAACGGTTCGGATCATCGAAATTGGGCCCAAAAGTAGACCTAATAACCCATCAAGTAGGGAGTCAAGGAGAAAAGTTGAGGAGGGGATCCTTATGCCAGAAGGTGTTGGCGGAAGTGGAAGTAATAGTGGAATTAGGGTTAGGGTTAGACTTGGGAGTATAGGGATGGGGACAAAATTGAAATTTGATGTTAGAAAAAAATTGTAATAAAATAAAATAAAATAAATGAGGGGTCCAAAGAAAAAAGTTAGGCATTTAACAACCCTCTTTACTTATTGTTAATCCATAGGCTCGATTTGTTTTGAGCGATGAATAATACGATTGGATTAGTAATGAGTGGGTCCATAAAAATCATATTTATTTTTGAAATGTGCCATAGGATTAAGAGTCACGGGATTATGAAACCCTTCCACGAGATCATGTTTGTTTAGACAGAATTTGGATAAGGAGGAATTGTAATCTATCAGACTATTAATCATGAGATATATAGTCCCTGAACTATTTAGTTAGAAAGAATGTGTATCCGTGTTTATTTTATCATGAGATTAGATATTTAGAAATGACTATTCTATTGAATTTAATGTTTGATTGAAATATTATGAAGACAGATAAATGCTTAATAGACTATTTTACCTTTTTCAATTATTTATTAAGTAATAACAATACTAAATTTGTCTTTAATATTTTAATTGTTTTTGTGTAGATTAAATAAAAAATTATTTTATTTTATTTTATTTTTTAAAAAATTAAATAAATAAAACATCAATAAAAAATTTATGTTATTTTTAAAATAAAATTTTAAATAATATTTTTTAAATATTAAATATTAAATAATCAGTTTAAATAAAAAAATCAATAAAAATTAAATAATGAAATGAAATAAGATATCAACAAAAACAAAAAAATAAAACATAAATAAAAAATCTATAAAAATTTGTTTAAAAAATTAAGTAAATAAACATCATTAAAAATAAAATAAAATAATTTTATTTTATTTCTGAACTGAGATTTTTACATTTTATTTTATTTTATTTACTAAATACAATACGTAATGAAATCAAATACTTGGAGGGCAAATGTGTCATTCTACAACTTAGTCTCATGAGATTCCAATCCCACCATTTCTATTCTACATCCCTCTAGGACACAATAGTTCAACTTATATGGGATTGATAGTCCGGTAAGACTATAAATTCTCACCAAATAATGGACTCCATAATAGATTGGACATGGAGTCAAATCCCTCATCCAATGCTTCCAAACAGACATCCCCTAGCAATCCCATGGAGAGATAGTGTTGTAAAATGAATATTTTGCCCTTCATTTTATAAAACAACTAAGTTACCTTCTATATTACAAGAGTTTTTATGGAATTTTATAAATTTTACATTAAACTAATATTACTATAATATGCACAAATAAACACAATTTATGTTATATCTCTAACGTCAAACTAGTAATCTCCTCTTTTGTTCTTTCTTTTTTTTGTTTTTGGGTGCATGTTGATGTAAAAAATTAATTAATTTTTAATTTGAGTGGTGTCATATTGTTCTGTGAAAAAAGAAGGGGTAATTACCATTTAGTGGTAATTTATAAAAATAATTACATATTAATGAAAAAAATTATAATTATAGTTTTAATATTTATTATTTTTTGTAATTATTTTCTGGAAAAATTATTTATAAGTTCTATTAGGAAGACTTATGCTACATATGGTCATACTAAAAAATTTATGTTCCCATAAGTCCTATGTGAAATTTGTTGACACATTTACCCTCAATATTAGTTGTTAATATCATAAATAATGGTAAAACCATATATAGAAAATTGAATGTTACCATAAATTAAGTTTGCAAAACGTAACGTGAAACCTACATAAAAGTAACGTGACACCTACATAAACGTAACGTAACGTGTCATGTTACGTTTCGCAAATTTACTAAGTTCTTGATTTTTTAAATTGAATGTGAAAATGTTACTTGTTCGTTTATTTTAAAATTCACATTCATATAGATATGATCTAAGAAATTGAATGTTACTATAGATTAAGTTTGCGAAACATAACGTGACATCTTCATAAACGTAACGTAACGTGACCATATCAGATGAGACATTACATAAACGTAACGTGACGTGACACCTACATAAACGTAACGTAACATGACAACTACATAAATGTAACGTGACACCTACATATACGTAACGTAACGTGTCATGTTACGTTTCGCAAACTTATTAGGTTTTTGATTTTTTAAATTCAATTTCCTATATATGATTTTGCCATTATAGTGCATAATAGTATATTAATACTATTTATTTACAACTCATAGGACTTGTGGAATATATTCCTATCTAAATAAAACTTGAAACTCTATAAGAAATTACACAGGACTTAACCTAGTATAAATGTCTGAAATAGGACTTATAAATAAGTCTCTCTTATTTTTTCTGACATTCACTGTTAGATAATTTTCTCAAAAAAGAAGGTGTAACTGTTGAGTTGTACGGTACGGAACTCCAAAATATACTTGTGAAAGAGGGAATGGGTTATGCTACAAACGAAGATTAGACAATACCTATTTGTTTTATATTGTTAATTTTTTTTTTTATTACCCTTTTATATCACTTTTTACATACATATTTATGATTGATTTTTTATTTAAAATTTTATTTTCTTAAAGAAGAGAATTCATTGTTGACTTTTTTCTTAAAAAATATTTATGAAGTAATATAATATTTTACCACCTAACTTGTAATATAAATTGGTGAGATAAAAAAAATGACATATAATATTGTACATAAATAATGGACGTAGAAAGAGAAGATTAGAGTTGCATCATCAAGATGAGGTGGGATGTTCTTCAATACATGATTGGATCGCTTGGGAATCAAAGGGATGGAATAAATCCATCTCACAAAAGCCTTTTTTTTCTTTTTTTTCAGTTATTGCAACAATTGCATGAGGGATCAATAAATTATTTTTATTAGCTAAATTACACTCACAACCCCTGAAATTTAAGAAAATGTAATTAGTCCTATAAATTTGACGTAATTACATTGACTTTTCTCCAAAGAATTTAAAACTATGTAGATGGTGGATAGATATTGAAATAAATAAAGGTAAATATATATTTTAGTAGAAAAAATATAATAACATATCTTTTCATGTATACGACTCACAAATCACTAATGAAAAAAAGTTTGCATTATGTAAATTAAAATTTTGAGAGAGACCGGTGTAATTATTAGCTTCAATTTAAAAAATTTAGCCTCAAAATTGAAAATAAATTCCATTTTTTTCTTTATAATGTCATTCAATTTTGCATTCTTTTATCTCTCAATTTGAAATTTCTAAATGGCAATGAAATTTCACTTTCTAAAAATAATGAACACAATAAAATTTTATTGTCTAAAAATTGTACACATAGTGAAAATTTACTATGTTTGTATTTTTAGAATTTCGTATTCAACATTGGCCTTCTTTAATAGATCCAATAAAAGAAAGTGCCTTGGTTCTTGTTTATTTCCGATGTACCCAAAAAAATAAAATAAATAACACACCCCTTTACCAGATATAAATTTTGGATTGAAGTCTTTTATCACAAGGTAATATTAGGTTGTATTCCTGCCACTTCTTTTGTGTTTCTTGAATTAGAGATGCTACTTGACGTTCTTGCATATACACCCGAAAAACAAAAATGGTAGTAAGCTCAATGCATTTTCTAGAATCCTAATTTATCCAATTTCTCCTTTCTTGTTTTTATTTTTTTACCTTGTAGTTTTCCCAACAAAAAGCAAAAAAGAATTCCTACCTAAGGTCATCAATGAGATACTGAGAGGTGTTTTGAGAAATTGGTTAAAAGTTGATTTTTTGTAATAAAAAATGGATTAAAAACTAAAAATTAACTTTTAACCAACTTCTCAAAGTACCCTGAGTTGCCTTTCCATTGCTCCACTTTTCTAGACCAGAAAGAACTTACTAAAAACCTTGCTTTATTCTTTGTTTTTCAAAAGCTTATGTCCATTACTAGAAAGAATAATTACCCATTCTTCACTCACATAGCATAATCCTCTTTCCACTTTTCTTTTTTTGGTCAAAAACCCTGCTTCCACTTCAAGCATTACTTTCTCAAAAATAAAAAATAAAAATAAATAAATAAGAAGCATCATCTATACAATATTGTGGAGGGTAAAAATATTGACTCATAGCCCAAAGAAAAAGATGTATGGCCTAGAGCATTTAACTCAGCTAAAGCAACTCCAAAGTAAGGGCTAAGCCCAAGCCCTCGTTAAGTCTATCCAAAGAAGAGACAAAGTGGCGTGACCAACGGTTTGAATAAGATCGCTTTCTAGAAGGAAATCTGCAGTATAAAGGAGAGCCCTTGGATCCATTTGTAACCTACGATGGAGATCAGATTCGAAAGAAGATAGGGATGAAGGATCAATATATCCTGACAACATGATTGTCTGATGAGAAAGATCCAACGGTCAAAGATGGGAATAAATATTCGAACTAATCCAAGCCATCCAAAATGAAACAAATCCAACGGTGACGAATCGAGATAGCTTGACCACTTGCCTGACCAAGGTCTAGGGGCATAAAGTACCATTGCATCAAGACAGTCATCCAACGGCCCAAATACAAGGTATTGACACTATAAAAGGGAGGACTAGAAATAACAAAAGGAGGAAAGTAAAAAATAAACAGTATAATTAGTCTTCCTTTTCAATATAATATGTCCAAACACTATTCTAACTTGACCGTCGGAGGGTCCTTCCAACCAAATATGGTCGGGAGTGTCACTGATGACTTTGTGTCTTTTTGCAGAGCATAGAAAGGAACAACTTATCTCATTTTTTTTGTGGAGAAAATTTCATCATTCCACAAATATATATATTTATAATTTTATTCATAACTGTTTGATTAAATAAAACAAAAGGAAAAACATTTGAAATGTATTCTCTGGGCATCTCTTTTTATACTGAGAGCATCAATTGTACTGATCATTGTACAAAAGCCCTCCTCAATTTGTTGTTGATCTATTTGCCAGCAACGACTAGATTAATGCCATCTGTCATCTGTTAATCTATTAAACTATGAGTAATGTTTGAAATTTCAAAAAAATTATTAAAATTTCTACCAAATGTCTTCTATGGGAATGAGACCTACATAATGTGAGTTTCATGTGAGTCCCACACCTACGTGACATTTGATAAAATTTTTAGAGTTTAAAGCATTTTTGTTGAACTATATCCATTGAGAGCTTCTTTATGTGTTGTTATCCACTAAGTGGAATTAATGTTGGGGAGAAAAAAAAATTATTCCACAAAAAAGAAAGTTCGGGTCAAACCAAATAATATAATCTTAATTGGATAAATTACGTAAATGGTTCTTGAATATATAATTAATTTTATTTTGGTCCTTAATATTTAATTTGTATAAATTGCAATCCTAAATTTCACTTATTTAATCTGATGCAGTCCCTTTCCCTAATTTGTCTAAAGAACTCATGTCAACTTCACATCAAAAATTGAAGGACATAAATGACTTTTTAACACATCTATTTATGTTAAATACTACCAATCAAAATAGTCAAACATAATATGTATTTGGCTCTCTCAATAATAGAATTAAAGGTTTTGATAGTGTTTGTTTTGTAAATAATATATTTTTGATGTATCTCACGTCAATTTAAGTAGAAAATATGATAAATTCTTTTTAATGCCTTTCAAATGTTTGATGGCAGATTGATATAAGTATTTTTCATATATTTTACTTAGATGAGAGTTGGAGTAAAAGACTAAATTGAATTAATGAATGAAATTTAAGGATGTAATTGATACAAATTAAATATTAAAATACCAAAATGAAATAAGTCATATAGGTTGAGGTTTATTTGATCATTTATGATTAATCTTATTCTTGATCTTAATTACCCAAAAAAAAAATTAAAAAAATTAAGTGCTTGGGGGAATCAATCCAAGGGTTAGTAGTGAGTTTGGCTTATTATTATGCGTTAACACTACAGGAAATGTGTGTTTTAACGATGTTTATATAATGGCGTTTTCTTAAACGTCGTCTTTTTTATATTTAACGGCGTTTTATAAACGTCGCCTTTTGTGCTACCGTTTAGCTGATAGAAAACGCCTCCGAATGTGTTATAATCTAGCACGCCCTCTCCCACCCTCTTGAGACTCTCATTCTTTACTCTTCAGTCTCAAGAAGAAGATGCCTCAATTCTCTCGCTCACTCTCTCCGATTGTGTTATAATCTAGCACACCCTCTTCCATTTACATAGAAATCACTGAGAGGTAAACCTATCTACATCAAGCTTCAGAATCGATTTGATTTACTGAGAGGTAAACCTATCTGCTCAGTGATTTTGATTTCGATTTCATGTTTTTATCTCTTTCGCTCATTTTCACTCTTCTCTATCACCAAACTCATTTCTCCCTCTCTCTCCTCTGCCGATCTCATCCACACTCACCGCCGCTGCTGTCTTCTCATTATCGCCTCAGATCGACAGCTACAGTGGTGGAAGAGGATGGCGGTGGTGGTGCTCGTTGAAGAAAAGAACAAGAGACGAGATCTGAAGGATTTCGAACTAATTAAAGCCAGATCTGAAGGTTTCAAAGAACACCTGATCCAAATATGGGGGTTTCGAATCAGATATGTTGGTAAGCTCCTTCGAATCCTTCCATTTTCAGTAAAAACCTCTTTTCATCAACTTCTGTATATGTTTGTGTATGTGTGTGTGAGAAAGTGTTGAAGAATAGGCTGTAGTGTTCTTGATTTTCCCCCTTTGTTTCTTGAATTTTATACCTATTATATATTTCAATTATACCCTTCTTTAAACTTTCATCCTTGCCACCCCATTCTTAGACAACCACTTCCTCGGCACCTCCCACATCTCCAAATACTCCTTTCCTGCCACCCCCTACCTTCTGTTGTCCCATTCCTAGCCCTCACCATCTCTAGTGCCCTCTCCTTCCGACTTCTAACCTGTTCCTCACAACCTTCATCACACAAAGAAAGTGAGATAGAGAGAGAGCAGGGAGTAAAAGGGGCAAAAATGGATTAGGGAGAGGCAAAACAAGAGAGAAGATGGGAAGGGGGTGATGAGAGTGGCCGAAGATGGAGATGGGTGAGGGACAGGCCAAAGCTGCCAGTGGGGCAGGGTAGGGTAGAATCAGGGGTTAGGAGGTTAAAAATGAAAAAAAAAAATTAATATTTTATGAAAGTAAAATTGTAATAAAAATATATATAAAGGAATGAGAGGCAACAAAATTAGATGGGATAGACAGCAATTGATGGCAACAATTCGATTCATCAAAATGCCAATATCTTACCCTTGCATAATTTCATTCATTTGAAATTTTGCACCATACCTGAAATGTTCAGTGAGAATTGTGTATTTCCCTTTTCTCCATCTTGATATGCAAAAATTTAAAATAAAAAGACCAAACCTTGTGATTCTTAAGATGAAAGGAGAGGTACATAAAATGTTTAGTGCATAATCTTATTACAAGAACTGTCTTTTTCCCTTTTCTCCATCTCGATATGCAAAAATTTAAAATATAAAGACCAAACCTTGTGATTCTTAACGCGAATGCAGAGACCGATACTGTCCATTCCACGAGAGTTATTTTTTGCTTGAAAGTGGACATTCTCTAGTCAAGTCACAAGCTGTTTTTTTTTTTTTTTTTTTTTGTAAGCTAAAGATTTGTTATCCCTGTGTAACATGTAGAAGTTTTTGATGTAGTTTCTTCCTTGTTCAACCAGGGAGTAACTTGGTCAACAGTTTCCTTACTTGTAAGTAACACACCATTTTCTTGAAATCACAACATATATTTAACAACATATATTTAACCAAGGTTCTAACAAAAGCACACAATAATTTATTCTTTCCTGCTTCTATCATTTATCATATTTAAAGTTTCAGGTATATGAAAGTTTGAGTGGGCTCTAATAGGAGGGAACATGGTAAGAGTAGAAGAAGGTTCAAATAATTTCAGCACCTAGATTATTTGCGTACAGTATGAGGGGCCATGCGATTCAGAAGACAATCACATCACCCATCAAACAAAAGAAACCTTTCATTTGTGTTTTTTGTTCTCATGTAAAAAAACCTTTCATTTGTGTTTTGAACTTTATCTCAAATCAAGATTCAAGAATCATTTTTGCATCGCAGCCAGCCATGTCTAGTTTGTTCCCCCCAGAATTCAAGTTTCTCACCTGTAAGAACTGCTTCTCCACATATAAGGACCAACCCAGATGTTGATAGGTATATTATACGACCCTTTTCGATTCGATTTCGATTCTAATGATTGGGTAGTTTTTGATGAGTTTATAGCTTTGATTGAATTGGGTTTTATATGTTTCAGGGTATTCTTAATTTCTTGTAGTCAGTACTTGGCATAGCTCTTAGCAGAGCACCAGAAGCTTGAACCTTTCGTGCAAGTCGTTCCCATATGCAGTCGACTGTTGAATCAAGGTTGGCAACTACCTTTGGTTTTGGATCTTGTCTTTCTATGTTTCTATTGGGTTATCTTGTTTTTTGACTAATTTCTATAATGGTTCTATTATATTATACTGGTAAGGAGTATTATGGTTATAGTTGAATGAGTTGTGAGGACAAGGGAAAGTCACAATAGTGGTGGTGGGTCTGGTGAGAGAATTGAATGACTTAGCTTAACCTTAAGAATGTAGAAGAGGGACCTACATGACATAGCTTAACCTTAAGAATGTAGAAGATGGACCTACATGACGCAGGATCTGATATAGTTGAAGTAAGGGTTCATTGATCTGAATTCAGTATCATGAAGAATATAAGTAAATTTCATGGAATTGCCTTGTTATCATAATTTAAGCTATTCTTTTGTAAGAGTGACATAAGAATCTGAATGTAGCTTCTACTCTGGCAAAGAAATGAGTAATATTATCAAAAGGTAAAGGGAAAGTTAGATAGAAGGATAAAAAATCCTTTGGGTTGAATCAAGCAACCAAAATACAGAATAAACCCAAAAAACATCAAATGATGAAACAATTCCAATGAATTTTAAACCTATTTTGTGGTAATCGATTGCATGTGCTTTTCTAGAATGACTGATGTAATTTTATCACATCCTCTTTTGGAGTTGTAATTTTATTCTAAGGCCTCGTATGGGGACAGGCTAATTTAGTAACTTTAAGGCCTCGGAATCTCTCATCTTTGAGGTGAGAGTTTCATTGCTAAAGGCCTCCTATCTATATTTCTCTTGCGCATTCTTGTTGTGTAAGAGGAAGGTATTCCGAGATGGTTCTGTTTTAATAAAGTTAAATATTGTTGTACTTTTTTAATTTTTATTCTTTGATCTCCATGGCTGTAAGTTGTTCATTCATTTTACAATCAATTTTTCTGTGACGTCACTCTTTGGTCTCATTGAGTTCATCACATTTTCTAGGCTTATTCCTTTCCTCAATGTAATAGTTTTTGCCATGATGCCATTTACTAGGATAAAATTATTGTGTTTTTGAATCATAATATATCATTGTTACCTTCCTTCTGTGATTCTGCTTCAGGCAGTTCAGTACGTTATTGGACCCTTTTCTTTGACGTAGTTGTTGAATTTGTATTACACTATACATGTTGATTGCAATGCTTTTAAGGACCTGCTAAACATTGTCAGTACCACTTGTGGACATCAGGTGCTCATTTGATATGCTATCCTGGTGCATTTAATATGACGACAGGACCATTGCATTGGGAGTTGTTGCAGAGGGCAAGGTAAAAATATGTTTTAGTGATTGGCACTGAGATGTTTTCCTCAAGAACTTTGCCGTTTTATGCCCTCTTGATATTTTAATGCCATCAAGTCACAAGTCATTGTTAGCCTATTCCTAGATTTCATCCTCATGCTTAATCATGTTCTCAGAATTGGGATTGCAACACATCTAGGCCATTGATTGATCTGCTAAGATTGCATGGAAAATGTCCAAAATTGTTACATTGATTATGGGATATTGTTTCATCAATCAAATCAGATGTTGAGAATGTAAAAGTAGTTGCTGAAGAGATGCTTTCTCTATGGCATTGTTTGTCATAAAGTTTGTGTTTGGAACACACACATAATGATTTAGGGAGTTTGAATTGGTGGCATGAGTGTATCCTTTCCTTGGTGTCTCTGTGTTTTGTCAAACAATTATATATGTCGTAGGTTATACAAAGGTAATATTACACATGTAAAAAAAAAAAAAAAAGAGCTCTCCGGAAAAACCAATTCCCTTAATATTTCTACAAAACCACGTCCAGATTCCAAGTTCTAGAGCTCCAAAATTGTTACGTCTACGACAACAAAATTTTCAGTTAATGCACCAAGATCTCAGATTCCTTGATATTTGCCAATTCTTCTCTTTTCAGATCACCATGAGACAAAGGGGTTGCTTGCTGTGCATCCCTTAGCATCCTACTAGAACAGTCCCATATGCTGCCAAACCACCTTGGCATAACCCAATGATTGCCCATCTTAGATTGCTGCCACCAGCTGGCCACTCGTTCCTGAAATATGGTAGCAACTATGGGAACTTTCTTATTCTTTGGCACCTCTTTGAACTCCAGCACCTTTTCCACTACATTAATCCAATCCAATCCTTTTTCTTTTTTATTTTTTATTTTTTCCCCACAACCCTTCTTGGAACTTAGGAATATCAATCTTGATTCCTGATTCCTATCACGTCGAATCTCTGCTATGGTTCATTGGTCTCCCTACCTTAGACCGTGGAGGCGTTTGACCTTTACTTTTCCCTTTGGTTTTCTTTTTGTTCATATTCTCCAGAGCAATTAAGTGTTTTTTATGTTTCTGTTTTTGGTCCTTTATCACTCACAATGAACTCTTTCTCCTACAGGTTGTTTTGGGGTTCTCTGTCCTTGTTGGTGCTAGTGCTTGGGTGGATCTACTGGTGCGTCTAAAGTATCATTTTTAACAGGTGAGGCCCACTGCCACATCTTTCTCCTACAGGTTCTTTTAATTATTAATTTTTAACCTACAATAAGCTGTACTAAACTGGCTAGAAACAATTTCAAGAATTCATGGCTGGTCTCATGTCTTTACCAATTAACATA